>OMKR01001252.1:0-10099 GCA_900302355.1 Cyttopsis rosea
AGGGAGGTTCTAGAGCAGAGTAGGTCGGATAATAAAAAGGAGAAAGGTGACAACACTTTACCTGCTGGAGAATGAAGGTTTTCATAGTGGCAAAGATGAGGGCAACATTACAAAAGCAGCACATGGACACAGCAGTAACCCGGCCCGGCTCCAAGATCCCTGACGCGCCTAGAACTGTCCACCACGGGGGTTTCAACACCACTTTAAAGTTTGAAAAACCACTATCCATGTCCTCCTCGGCTGTGCAAAGCAATCTTTGCAACCGAACTGCGAACAAAGCAACTGATTAAATCTAAGATTCAGCGAGATGAGCATAACTGAGCTGCTTCCCTGTTGCTGGCGGTTTCCCTTGACCGTCCAAACGCAGACAAATAAGTACTTTTACTATGAAACTTAAATAAGATTAAAATCCAAGCAGCCGTCTAAACAGTAGATCCACTCCTTAACCTGCGTAGAGTTTGAGGGTGAAGACTCTCCACTGGCACCGTAGCTGGGATGCGGTGGAAATCTATTTCGGTGTTGGATGAATATTCATCCGGTTGCTTCAGTACCACCACTCTGGTAAGATGTAAGCCAACAAAAGATTTTTTCCTGAGGGTCAATAAAGGAATAAAGTAGTTGCAATTGCAAAATCCCAATAACTCATAATTTGCCAATAAATGACACCTTCCATCCACATCCCTCCGGCTCTGCCGTACTTTGAAGCATTCAAAGAAACGTCGGCAAAAAATAGTTTCATCCACCAGAAGACTGAACCACACCAAGCAGATTCACCTTGACTAAGACTGACCTGCAGTACACAATCCTTTCTGGGATCTCTCAAAGAAAAGGAACAAATTTTGCCATACAAACTCAAAATAGATCCTTGAAAACCAAAATCTAAAAGTCTTCAATACAACTAAAATCTACCGTCTCATTTTTCCTTAACCAGAGATCATGGCTGCCACCGCCATCCAATTTACTGAATGAGCTGTGGTCAATGCGTCTGCCTTGAAGCTAGGTTACTGCTGTGCCGAGTACAGGCCTAGAATCAATAGATGGGGTAATTACCAAATTCCTCCAGGACAAAGACTCCCTTCACTGTATTGCACTTTTTAATGTGACTCAGTTCTATGAAAACCTAAAAACAAACAAACAAACAAACAAACAAAACAAGACAGAACATTGTTAACTCAACAACACTGGCGGAAATAAAACATTTCTTATTTAATCAAATTAGCCATTTAAAAAAAATGTGTTTTATTAAGTGTGAAAGGTAAAATAACACGACTGCACATGGAATGCAAGCTAAAAGAAGCTAATGAAAAAAATAAATTAATACACACTACAGGAAGTTTCCATGAAGAAATGCACACATGGGCTGTGGTTTAAATGAACGCAAATGCAGGGCAAAGCCTGCTCAAAGGAGCAATTTGTCTAATCAAATTCATCAAAATAACTATTTCCATTGACAATGTATTTTTGGAAAATGCATTTCAGTAAAATATGAGATTCATCACAGACAGTAAATACTTTCTTATAAAGGTTGTGATATGCAATACGGCCCACATAGTGCATACATGGAATTTCCATATATTAGACAAAGACACAAACTTAGATTTGCCATATAGCGATAACAGTTAAAATTAAAGAAGAGGGGGAAATAAAATGGAGAACCCAATAAAAGGTGACCGCTAATAAGCAAATACAGCAGAGGTTGTGTACCTTCCGCTCCTTGCAGGGGGAGAGAGCATGGGAGAGAAATGGTTTGGATTATTATCGGACAGAAGAGCACAGACACTCTGCATCGCCCCTAGCGGGCACTGCGCTAGCCACACCAGCCTCCCGACGACCTCAATGAGAACCCAAACGCATCTGACACGAGACAATCGGCGCAGAATATAAAAAAAATATTAAAAAAAAAAATCACAAAAATAAATAAATAAATAATAAATAAATAATAATAATAAAAGACAAAAAAAACCCAAAGAGGACTAGAGGTTGGACTAGGGTTCAGAGTGACGGATTCACCTTGGTTGTCCTCGGACTAAACATGTCCCAGTGCCCTCCATGCCTCCTCCTCCAGCAACGAGGGCCGGCACAAACATGCCTCGCTCGCAGTGGAAAACAAGTCGCTACGGCGGTGCTGCCCGGGAATAACCGCAGCGCCTGTCCCTTTTTCATTGCACCAATATAATAAAAGTCGCGCTATTCGCATTAGGTGAAGGGCTGTTGAAGGTAGAATTGTGAAAAATTTTTACGACCTACGAGGGGGAAGAACAGGTTGTGTGAGCCAAACTACAAATACATGTTCTCTCAAATTAGGATCTGTGAAGTCTCCAACAAAGTGGTAAAAAGCGCTTCGTTTCAGGCAGGCGTGTGTGGGAATAGCCTGGCTACTGCACCAACCGAAATTCTAACTTCGCCAAAGGGAAGCCGAATTGAGCGAGAAAGAACGGGTGGTGTTAGTGACGCCGGCTGTCTGCAGCAAGATCAAACTCAAATTCACTTCCGATGGACTATGCATTGTGTTTTGTGTTACGTGAGCTCAAAGTGAATGCTAAGCGGTTGACGAGGCTCTTTCACAATAAGAGCGTGCTGAAACGTCACATTAAAATGCCCCAGGGCCGCGGCACTGACCTTCCAGGAGCGCGCCTTCCTACATGCGCTCATTCACTCATTAATCAAATCCTCACGCTCTAATGGACCTTGGGGAAAAACGGGAGAGAACTGTTCTTGATCGCGACAAATTGTGAAGGATGTGAAGGGGAGAACGCATGATTATGTCCAGGGGTCCAAACTTAAAAAATGAGGTTGCTATAAAAAGTCAATTATTAATGAAAAGTCTTTGCCTGAAGGTTATCCGTCTCACCGCTAGTGAATGAAACACACAGCACACACATGATGCATACTTTACTCCCAAATACACCAACACAGGGTTAGGGCGCCACAAAAACCAAAACAAAGGTTGTATGGAAAGATGGGTTCATATAAAAAGTTAAAAAAAAAAAAAAATCACCCACACACACACACACACACACACACACACACAAAGAAGTTGATGCAAATAAAAATAAAGCAACAGCCAAACAGGAATTCTTCCTCCAAATTCCTTGCCATCAGCAAAATTAGCATTTTCAGGGGAAAATAATTATTATATCCATAAGAGCCAGTCTGGTTTTAATACAGTTCGTAAAGTGTGCATGTGGAAATTAGAGGAAGAAAATCCGGAGATGCGAGGGAATGACAGAGACAAATGGGAGAAAGGTGGGAGTCGGGTGGTATCGGGGGAATGAAACTCCAGGCTAGGAAGCTGCTACGGCTCGGAGGGATTGTCTTCATGCCCCTGTGTGAAGGTTACACTGGTCTGGTGTCGTCGCTGGACTCCTACCTGGCTGTGCATGAATTTCAGGTTGATTCCTTCCAGTGTGACTTGCAAGAGTCCGCCCTCGCCCGTCTTCATGTCCTGGACGGGGAATTCTCCGCCCAGCTCCGGACCTGGGCGCAGGGAACACACCTCAGCATCTCGTAGTGACACCAAGTCCTGAGCTAGCACTTCTGCTGCTCTCTGGCATCTCCTGGTCTCGCTTCATTTTGCTGTATTTTGTAATGTCATTTGAAAAGGCGGAAGTGCCATTACTTTGACAAATATGGCTAACTTATCACTTTTGACAACAATATGTGTACCATAACAGGAGATAATTAGGTTTAAAAAGGTAGGTTTCTCACCATATCGTTCAAATTGTCCAAAATCAGAAAAGAGACAGTATAAATGTATACAATATCTATAAAATTGTGAGCATCATCTGGAAAATGTATGTACTGAATAGTAAACGGGGTAAAACTCAATTTTACACCAGTGCGGTCCTGAGAGCTGATACTACAGAGGTTCAAGAGACTGGTTGTAAATTAGCTTAGTTCCATTCATCAGTCAAAAACAAGCCTGAACATAGCTCAATTTTTAGAAAATATTGAAATACATTGAACATGATTTTAGGATTTATAAAGTACAGAATTTGTTTGTATGTCTGAGAAGTTGTTCTTTACGATTTCTGTTCATGTGTCTCAGTGTGGGCTTTGATTAAAGAGGCACATCTGTTTTGTTATGTACATATGTACACATGTATATAAGAGAAAGGTGTTAATAAACATTGTTAAAAAATAAAAATAAAAGATTTGACTTAACACAAAGATCTTGGAAGATCGCACACTTGGCCTGGGGTATTTATTTATTTTTACCGGTAGGCATTTTCAGCCAAGACAAAACAAACAAATAAACAGGTACCTATAAAAGAAGTGATTCCTTACCTGGTTTGATGCTCTGCTGTCGAGCCGCAGCCTTCTCCATACTGTCCTTCACACAGTAGTAAAGTTCACGACACTGCAGAGTAACAGAGGTTTTGAGTGACTAAATGATTGTGATGATGATGATAGAAACAAGCACCTAAAAAACCCCACCAAGTGTAGTACAAGTGTGTTCCAGTTGCCAGCCGCCGACCTTTTTTGTGTAGAACTTGTTGAGCTGCGTCTCCTGGCCGTTGCGCCTCCACAGGCAGAGCACCTTGGTCTTGGGACAGTAGGTCATGTTGATGAGCTTCTCGTACCACCAGCGCTCGTAAACAGTGCCGATGTTGCTGCGCAGCACTATGCAGTCATCGCACACCTTGAATGGAATAAAAGAGAATTATTCCTAGAAAGAAAAAAAAAAAGAAGAAGAAAAAAAAAAAGCAGCCTAGCCCCGAGTCCCAAAGAGAAAAGAAAAGATCTTGAGTCAGTGTCCTAAATACCTCCATGAAAAAGATGTCTCCCGTGGTGTCTGTACCAGCATGCACGACAAACGTTTGCTTCTTGATGTGCCGGCTTCCGCTCGGCCTAATGGCTAGCTCGCGGCCGTTCTAAAACGAAGAACATCACACGGTGGTTTTTAGAGTTGCTGAATATTTCTCTGCTAGCCTGTAAAACAAAAAGAAAATATAATATTCAAGAAGTTTCTGAGGTACCATGTTGGCCAGTTTGTCCAGAATCTCATTGATCTCTTGGCTGTGCGTGAGGCCGATGTGGGACTTCCCCATCAAGCGTCTCACTTTCTTTCGGACATCGTTTTTGATCACCTTGAGAAAAGTGACGAAACAACAACGGCAATGTGAAAGGGATGACCCAACCGCGACAGATATAGAATAAAAGAATAATAGTCTGATGGTCAAAGACCCACTTTCATCATGAGCATGTAGGCGATCATGTTATGCAGCAGGGTGGCGAGCAGCCGGTCTTCATCGTCCTCTAACCGTTTGCGGTCGTGCTCGCCCAACGACAAATATCTAGCGAGGGATAGAATAGGAGTGTGAAGGAGGGGACGAAGAGATCTAGCGGCCGAGCGAAAGAGAAAGGCGGGTCTGTTTGTTTGAACCTTTCGATCATCTCCTGAGGGCCCTGGTCCATCCCCATGCCCTCGCGCTCCAGCATGACGGCGTCCAGGTAGGCGTCTTCCCAGAACTGCACCTGGTCCCACAGCGTGGAGCGCTCCTTACCTGAACACACCGTTAATGCCTTCAAATGTATGTCTTCAAATGTGGAGACACCACGACACATATTTAACTGAAGAATATTAAAGCACTAGTAGAGATCCATACCCATTTGGAACACATTACAGTGTTCTTTCATCTCACATTTCTGACTAGGTATTTTAAGAGGATTTTTTTTGAGCTGTATATAAAAATATATTTCATATATGAAACCTGAATCCTGAAGACCTTCTCAGTTGAACCCCCCCACCCCCCGTGAACATTCCTCTGGCATGCTCCCCGGTGTGGATGTGTCAGGACACCTTCTCTTGAGCTCAATAAAGTTATTCTTACTTGTATTCTCACCGAGATTGGAGGTTAATTAATTAAAGTAGTAAAGGTGAATTACCACCACAGTGTCGTTACATGGAGAGAGAGATCAAGAGAAAGAGAGAGCAGTGGGTTTCAGAAGTGGAAAGCTAGAAAGCGTGACAGAAAGAGCCACCAGCAGAGGCGGAGACGGAAGCATTCCGTGCACGTAACCAAAAGAGCAAAGGCAAAGGGTGAGCCCTACTTAGAGAGAAGGTTTCCATGGCAGCGTCCTCCAGCTGATCCCACACGGAGCTCTTATCCCGTCCTGTCAGAGGTTCCCAGGAGTGGCAGCGGAGGGGTGACAATAGATGCGACGCAAGCGGAAAGGGAGGTCAGGCCCAGAGGTTAGTGGGTTAATAGCGAAAAACCAGAGCAGAGCGGGCGAGAGACCTCCATGAGAACAATGGCAGCGATAACACGCCTACTCACCCCCTTTCCACAGTGCAGTGCGTGCATTTTAGGCTCCCAACCACATTTGGCGAATAATTAATTCACTTAGCAATTGTGTAGTAGTGTATGGGGTCCTTCAATAGGTTCCCAAGTGATTACTAATTAAACTTAATCGTTATTTCAAGACGTTAGTACCATTTGAGAATGAACAATAATTACTTTAAAAAAATCTCAGATTTGGCTCCCAGAGACAAAATCTTATCAAATGGCCTAATGGGAATCAAATTGAGGGTCCTTGATGTGAAAAAAGGTTGAGAATAACTGGAGTTACGTATAATCAGCTCTCTGCATTGATTAAACATCCTTTAAAACATTAAGACAAAAGGAAATTTTGTTAAAAGGTTTACAGTTTACTCGCACATGCACTTGGCGATAAACCTCTAAATCACAGAGGCATCGTTGGAGCTCCACCAGTCAGTGGAACGTACCGAGCAGGCCTTCGCACAGGTAGATCCTCATGCTGAGGTCCTCCAGGGGCTGCGCAGGTGGCCCCTTGGTCACCGCCGCCACCGGGTCCTTGGCTCCTGGCTTCAGCTTGTGGGTTTTTCCCTGAGAAACGAAGGCAAGCAGCAGATTTCAAGCTAATCTCTCAAGAGCATACCTCTTCAATTTTACTGCCCCGGCGGGAACGCTCTTATTACGGGTATGGAGAAATTCATGTTACTTAATGGACTTTTACTGAACGGCAGACTCACAAACACGGAGCTGGTGGCCGGGTTGGTTTCGATCTCGCTGTCGGAGAGCGTTCCCCTGGACTGGGCGAGGTGGGGGGCAGGCCTCCCGCCCAGGCCGTCCCCAGCGGTACTGCTCAGGTCGCTGTCCGCCCCCAGCGTCTCCCCGGAACTGTTGCTGATCTAAAGATACACATATATGCAAGTATGAGAGCGGAATATCAGCAGAGGTTACTCTTAGAAAATTATTTGTGCTAAGAATAATTTCCCATCTGCCCAATATATATTGATAAATGTTGAGAACAGGTAGAACAAAATGAAATAATCAGATGAAACTGCATCTTGCCCTCACAATGCATTGTAGGATTGCAGATGTGTACTATGCATACTAACTTGGCGTACTACATAGTAAGATAGAATGTGATTTTGGATGCAGCGTCTGTGTTGGCCGTGCCCTACCACTGTGCTGGCCTCCGAGTCTTGACTGGTACTCCTGGTCAGTATGGGAGGCTCACAGCTGGTCACTGACTCTGTGTCGCTCTTCTAACGATCCGACAAAAGTCAAAGGGAAAGGAGAAAAGAAAAATAAATAAAAATAAGGTCAGTACCACACTAATCGAGAGGGTTTCAAACATTGTTGACCACTAAAGAGGGCAGAGGCAAATTCATTTATTTAGTTGGTGCCTACACCTAACTCTGGTTTAACCATGTGAATTCTTGCAGCTTTCATCTGAAAATGACACTTGCTGAGGTCTCTAATCATTCTCGTCACGCCACGTCCTTAGGAAGGTTCTGCGAGGAAACAAATTAGTCCATGGAGCCTGACCTGAGATCCGGAGGTGACGCTGAGGCCACTGTCTGCACTGATCTGAGATTTCTTCTCCTCCGTGTCCGTTGCCTCGGGACGTTGCTGCTTTACTCCTTCCGACCCTGTGGGGCAGAAACTATGATCATCATGATGTCACCGCTGCCTCCGTGATGCTCTTACCTTACTGTAAAGTTGCTCGTGTCAAGGCCACCGCAGTGCAGCCACATTAGAGCGGTTCACCACATATGCAAAGGGTTCTAGTCAAAGTGTATTCAACTTGAATAAAGCAACGACTCTTAAAAGTCATTTAAAGCCACTTATTCTGTTTAAAAAAAAAAAATAATAATAATAAAAACTTTTAATCCCAAGAACATTAAAATCTTCAAGCTACTTCAAGACATAAGATAAAATAGGGTTTAAAATGAGTGTTTAATAGCGGCACAATATCATGTTTAAAATAATCATGGTTTAAAATAAAGTGTTCCATATCCATTTTTTTATCCGTTAACCAGGTTGACGGGTTAAGACCAGGACAAGCAGAAGGTTGCAACAAAGTTGGGGGAAACATTTTTTACTGATGAGACCAAAACCGCAAGGGTGCAATAAATCTAGAAACTGTACACGTAGCAAATTTGGCCAAAGTTTCACAAAAAAAGACAAACAGACACAGGCAGTTGGGCATGCAGACCAAACAAGACAGTACAGTTAGGCCTCCTAGGAAAACCTTTAATAGAGTTATCTGTCCTTTCTTAATGGTAAAACTTCCGATTTCTATCCAATTCAGCGGTATAATATTCTGCATCGGGTGATGCAGAAGTCCCTTGATGTTTAATGTGCAAAAAGGTTAATAACCTTGTGTACATCAGCAAATTCACTTTTCTGCATGACTGAAAAAAAAGGAAATTAAAGTCCATTAGCGCTGACCAGGACAGACAGTTCTCATCCATTTCAGTGCACAGCCTCCGGGAAAAAAAAGGAGAGTCCACTAATTTATAAATGGCCAAGGACAACCCAGTGAGCATGAATTACGCTAAAGGTTTCATTTTGAGGACACCAATAGTTTATCCTGTTCAAAGGAAACATTGTTTGGTTACATTTGATACAGCACACATTACCCTTCTGCTTACACTTTAGTAGACTGATCAAATTGGAGGGTAAATCATATGAACATACAACCAGAAACACTGTAACAAAAGATGCTACCACTGCTAAGACTTCATTCAGATTTCAGCTGCAAAAACGGTGGTGCCTACCCATTTCTACCATAGCTATGAATATATACCAATTCTATTGGTAGGAAATCGACAGTGGAATTTGTAAAGGTTGAAGCCATGGAGGAATTATGGCCCCAAGATGCACTCAAGAATGAAACTTGAAAGAGAGTGAATTAAGTCATCCCATATTTTAATCAATTAAATTGAAAAAACCAAGTATTATTAACATTAGTAGTACCTAGCATTAGTAACAATAGCATCTAACTCGACACAAGATAATGTTATTAAAAAGCAACTTGAGTTATTCTTCCATCAGCATTAGTTTCATTTGCTCACCTCGACATTGTTATAGATATTCTATTTGCTTGTGTGTTAAAAAACACTGATCGGTTTGGAGAGAAGGGGGTGAAAACATCAACAATACCCCAATCTGATTCCTTTTTTTTTTTTTCTTTGGTGTGTAAAAAGTCTCTTACTCTGTTGTTTTTCCATAGCTTTTTGCTTATCCTGGTGCTTGCTCCACAATTCTACCAAGATGCATTGCAAGCAAGGAGAGAAAGACAGAGAGAGAGTCAGAGAGCTGGTTGAGTAGGCATGTATGGTGGATGAGCATTAAAGAAATCGTAACAGAAAAAAAAATTAGGCATAGAAAATCTGTCATTTAATAAATCAGGGTGTTTTGTAATGTTTGTATTGTAGCCGCCTTCCAATCGTGGGGAAAAATTAAAAAAAATCGGGGCGAGTTTCTGCTTTGTCAAGATCCATCTAGAAGTCAATACGAGCTACAAAGGTAACATTACAACACACCCAGAGCTCCTGGACCGCGGTCCTGGAGAACCACACCAAGCCGCCAGAGCACAATGTCCTCTGACTGCGAGGAGGAACTTTCCCTGACTGGCTCTCCAGAACCAGGGTGCGGGAGACGGCGTATCCTGAAAAGAGCGTGGGATGGGCGGGGTCGGGGAGGGTGAAAGGCCGGCTAGCCAGCGGGTGGAATGGAGCAGTTGCAGAAGCAGGGATGCAAGTCTCAAGACATTCTGTAGAATTGAAGGTGCATCTTCTAGGAGGGTCAGGGGCGGGGTTGGAGGGGTGGATAGGAAAGGG
>OMKR01001252.1:10329-54045 GCA_900302355.1 Cyttopsis rosea
GGGGAGCGACGCTTCCACCCTCCATGCCGAGAGCAAAGGGGGAGCCGCTGCCTACTCGCAGCGCTCCGAGTAAAAACCTGCAGTACAGGAACAGACGGGCAGCTCTCTACCGATGCGCACACCTGCAGTCTCCCTCCGCCAAATACTGCAGATTTAGGTTTTGGGAGGACAACGGAAAACAAACGCATGCTTTCGAGGCACCGCAAGGCAAACAAATGGAACCCAAACAAAGGAGGAGGCAAACAGGGGAAGGGACGACTTACATTAGAGGAAGGGAAATACAAACACACAAGTCAGGCTGGGCATCGGGGCAATATTCCACACACTTCAACTCTTCTCCAGGCTTCTCCAAACCAACAGGGAGCTGCACTGCACCCAGAGCCCAATGTTGGATTTGGACTTAGCCATTTCCACTTAGAGCCGTCACAATTATTACATAATCACCTGATCACAATTATTTAAGCCAATTGTGATCATTTTGTAAAATCGTTACATTCTACAATCATGTTTCCACCCAAATTTAAGGGGAATTTAACACCAATTTGAGAAATGTTGCAACGAATAGAATGCAAAGTTGGCACGTTTCATCAGTTGAGGAAAATGCACTGTCTGCCCAAATCTTTATGTTCCAAAGTTCAATGTCAATAAATGTCTCTTCTTCCAAAGTTGGATGTCTATTATTACTCTATTATGGGCACATACAACTCAAATGTCATGATGGTGACAGCCGTATTTCCAATTGTTGAATAGAAACTACTGATGTATGTAAACAAACAGAGAGGCGATGCAATCATTCTATCTCCAGAGAAACTGAATCAACACCATCAGTAAGCCAATCAAAGTGAATGGAATATTTGAGCACCTACAAATATGTTTCCAGGAAGAGGGGGAACAAGCTTTCACTTGGAAGGATGGAAGAAAAGGTTGGGGACTTGGGAGGCTGGTGAGCTTTTTGGGGGCAGGGAGAGAGGGATCTCACGGCGCACATGCAACTGGGGTCGGAATGGTGTACACACCAATCGAGGCAATAAAGTTCTCCTCGTTCAGACTCCTCGTATCAAAATGGTGGACTCCTTTGCCCGAGGTGTGGTGCGGCAGCTGCAGGTGGGGAACGTTCAGGAGGCCTTGGGGTCGGGTGCTCTCCACTCGACTGGACGGGCTCTCTTTGCTCCCCGGGCTGCCAGCACTGTCTGTCGGACTGCGCTTGCGTTTTTCTGGGTCTACCCAGCGACCGAAAAGCACAGGGCCGAAGAGACAGCTTGTTAAAGTTAGTCAAAAAGTGGAAACGGGTAAGTGCAGAGGGATTAGTGGAGAGAGGGAAAATGTCTAGCATCTAGCGTGGAAGCAAATCTGCTGCTTCGCTTACCGAACCAAGTACAAAGTACCGGTTGTACAATGGTGCAGCTCCATTGGGGAAAAGTTATCAATCCAGAAATATTTCCATACCATTTATCAAATCATTTAACTGCATTGATCGCAAAACATTTAATACAAAATTCGTTCAATTTCACAAGACGTTACCTTTGGTTTGGTAATGTGTGCGTGCTATTTCCAGTAGGCTGAACACGCTGGCCATGCCTCCGAGGCCTGCGTTGGTGTAGGAGTGCTCCAGGCTGGACACGGTGCACTTCAGGATGTCCAACATGCCCTTGTACACCTTCCTGCTCACCTCCTGGAGAGCAACCAAACACCCACACATGATTTGTAACAAATCAAGAAGACCCCATAAAATAGAAAATACATCTTCATCTTCTTTCTTTCATTTTTTTTGTCCATTAATGAAAGTTTTCACTTTTTAGTAGGTTACGTTCAAAAATGTTTTTCGATGTATTAAGAGATTTTTTTTTTTAATAAATAACTTTTTTTTAATTTATCAAAATACTGTGACAGATTACATCCCACGTCGCCCCAATATTAGCCATGTTTAACTTTTCTAAACTCAACGTATTATGCAAATTAATCCTATCTTAAGCCATCATACTTAATAATATTGAACCAGTCAACCTGCAATGCAAGTACAGATGACATTTTAAATTGTGATTTGAAGTTAGATTAAAAGGTTTCATTATCCATGAAGCCATGGTACACACATCAGATTTCAAGCAACCACACTCGTTAGATCTACAACATCAACAAATTAAGGTAGAATGTTACAAAGATGAATTTGCTTTGAAACAATTCTTTCACCCACATCCTGGGACGATTAGGGCTTGTCAAGAATCGACATTGTGATGTACAGTATGTCAATCATCACTGATGTCCCATTACATCATCAACTAACAATTATTTTCATTCTCAGATGGTGCTAGCATCTTGTAAAGAAATTAACAGTGAAGTTGAACTATTAATCGTTTTGCTGGGGACCCCTTGGAACCTCTTGAGGGACCCCTGGGAGTACCAGGATCCCACATTGATCCCACATGATTTAGACAATAAAATGACATTAGAATAAGGTAAAATGGTGCAAAATGATGGAAATGCATTTCAGCTATGTCAACCCAAACGTCCCACACAGCATTCATATTTTGGTGAAGTTGTAAACAGCCTGTGATACATCATGATAATAAAAATGGAGGACTGATAAATGTGAAACAATTTGATATATCGTTTCACTCCATTAGCAGATTATTTTTTTTTGAAAGAGAGAAAAGCATCTCACCACGTCTCGAATGATCTCCTGCCTGGCGTCCTCTTCCGACTGGGTGGCTCGGTTTAATTTACTCAGCACAAAGACTCGGAGCTGCTCATTCTCCAGGAGGCGACGAACCTTCTTCATGTTGAGCCAGCCCACGCCTTGGCCCTCCAGCACGCTCTGAACCACCTCCTTCAGGAACTGCTGGTTCTCACTGTGTGGCAAGAGAAATGAACATCAATTTCAGTTCAAAAGCTTCAGATACTGACGCAATGTGATACACGCAGCAGAATGTTCTTCTTTCCACTTTTCAAAGAATATATTTATTAGATAGAACATATTTTAATCCTATAATGCACATGTCAGGTCAAAAATGACTTGGCATAACATTACTTTTCTTTTTCTTTTATTTAAGTACATATTAGTTAATTAATATTTAATTAAACTAATCGAGGAAAAATTTGTTCACATCATCAGAAACAACGTAATTAAGGAATTCCTGGAATTTTAGTATATTTTTGTTTGTTTCGTTTTTTCCGGTTGGAGTTCTTCTGCAGCTGCGGTGCTTTGTGCTTGGAGTGTTACGGCCCGCGGGGTGTCGGTGCGGTTACGGGGCTTGTGGGTGGCTGCAGAGCCTTACTGCTGCTCGGAGACATTATGATAAGTTTCTGATTCATATATCAGCATTAATTGGGCACACACAGGTGGACACGCACACACCATCTGCCTCACGAACCCGCTTGAACACCCTCCTGATTACATTTTTCTCTTCTCCTTTATTGCTCTAGTTGTTACAGGAGAACCAGAATAGTCGTTCCATTTTAATTATATTTTGTCAAATACCTGCAAAGCCAATCTGGTCTGGGTTTTATTTATCAGTTTTATTTATTATTCATTGATGATTATTATTACTATTCATTTGTCATTTATTTCCCCTTTTCGGAGGTATTATTTGTCCTTTAGGTTTCCCCCACTGTAAAAATTACCTTGTGTTGTTGACGCGGCCCTGAGGGGAGGGTGACTCTCTTTTCACTGTGGGACTGTGCTTGATGACCGAAGACTTCTGGTCCACGAGTGCCCGGGGTGCACGTGCGCCTGAGTGAGCGCCAAAACAATGAGGTTTGCAGATGCACTTCAGAGTGACCACAGATGAAGCACCAAACGCACACTAGCTATCAAGCGGAGCCTCTGGCGCTCCGAGCGCAACACACACACTGTGGCACTTGCTCTCCCAAACACTGAACCACAAGGGGCTAACAGCCTTTTAAACTACCTTGTCACTAAAGCTACTACAGCAAAGACTCAATGACCATCACACTGTGAGAGGAATACACACACACACACACACACAGCGGTGCTACTGTAACTAACAGCTAACAGGTGAAGAGGTGAAGGGACACACACACACACACACGTCTAACAGGGTGCTGTTGGTGGTGGCATCACACATTGGCAGGGTACAGAGGAGCTTACAAAACAACTATACCAGCAAAGTCATGCAAAAATAAGGAGGTGAGCAGATGACAAGATGATGAGGAGAAGATGAAAGAGGACACAGACACACCACTATGTCTCTGAAAACGTTTGGGGAGCTTTGACTTCTGTGGTTGTTATCAGAGATGGTAACGGCCATATAACACTATAAACAAACAGAAATCTGGCAACAGAGTTTAAATTCAAGAAATAAAATGGCAGCATTTGTCTAGGCACACTTCGAATACATAACGTTGTACAAGAGAACAATCTGTAGGCATTGAAGCCAATAGAGCTACCGGTTATATTCTCTCATTTAATTAAGTGCTCAGTGGACTATCTTTTAGGATTAAAACTTCTGTTTGGAAGCAAAATAGTGTTTTCTATTATCTTAAAAAAAAAACGAACAATTTTTAGGAGCATGCGTGATACTTTGCTTCTTCTTGGTGTGATTTTAAACAGCAAAGAAAGCAATTCATACCAGATTCAGGAGAACTACCACGAGACCTGCTGTCCAGAGGGAGATTATGGGAGCCAAAAGGGAGTTTTTTGTTGTTGTTTTAAATAGATTTAGCCAGCATTTAGCCAGATAAGTCTCAAAATTATATCATTTTCACTTTTTATTTTTTTTTAAATGGGATAAATGTTAGTATCGGGGAAACGTTCATTATGGAGGGCGACATGGTGGGTCAGATTCGGTGCTGATGCATGTCGGGGTGACATGGGATGAGAAGAAAGAAAGGAGCACACTGGGAGATGTAGTTGACTGGCTTGGAGAAGCATGCAGCTCACGCAGTAAAAGGGCAGAACCCACCTTCTCCGCTCCCCGAGCCGGCCTCTGTTATTATCTCCATTAGAGAATTTAGCCCAAATACTGCACACAAAACCCAGAATTAGTGCCGCGGAAAGAGGGACAGAGAAAGGGAAACCGGCCAGGACACAACCAGTCTGAACATCAGCCCATAACACAGAGTCATGCACACTCAATGTGGCTCCAGAGAGACAGAGAGACAGAGAGAGAGAGAGAGGATGAGAGTGAGAGAGAAGTGAAGGACACAAAGAACAGAGAACAAAGGGAGACCGAAATGTTTTGATGAGGACATTGGCAAAAGGCCTTATGTTCTTCTTCTGGCATTGGCAATGGCAAAATGCTAACTAGAAATATCATGTGCGGCGGCTTTATTTGCATATAAATGAGGAATCCTGGGCAAGTGGTAGTGGTTTCTGGGCATCTATTTATCCATCAAATGTCACTCCAGTGCAGGTCCAATTCAACAAAGAAATGCTAATCTATACCGATATATAGTGGGTGGAAGTCATTCGTCTAGAAAGACTGTCTGAGGCTTAAAAACGTAACATTTTGAATGCCTGGGGTACGATAGACACTTGAGACAGACAATGGAGCGCCACCTTACAAACAAAGCAAGCACAGCGATACACATTAAACTAGGGAGGCAGGTCGGACATTGATTCCATTCACTACCAAATGGAATGGACACACTTTAATCAGCTCAACACAACACAAGGCATACTTAGTTAGGAGAAGCAATTCCAAATTGAGAATTGGCAATATTTCCTGAGTTGAAGCAACTCAAGCAACTTGGGGTACGGAAGACACCCCATGTAAAGGGAGATGCCACACCATTAACAGTCTGGGAATTAGTCCTCTATAGAAGTTTGCATCAGAGACTCCTACCAGTCACACATAGAGGAAGGACAGAGGAAATATGGGTCCTATCTTAATCCAAGGCTAAGGTTTAGACACACAGGGTAAGAGGTGGAGGTCAAACAGATTCTTAGTAGTAGTAGTAGTAGTAGTAGTAGAAGGGTGGGGGCAAAACAAGCTAGCACACCAGACGTACAGTAACATACCCGGGCTGTCAGGCTCATCTGAACGACAAAGACAAAACACACCAATATCAAAGGAACAGAACATGTGTCTTTATGGCAGCTATTCCACGTTGGGTGGAGCTATTGAGTGGCCGCTTCCATGCTTCTGCCCTTTTTCCTCTCAAGATGTCCACATAACAAAAATGTGATAAATTAATTAAGCAAAATAAATAAATAAATCCATCCTAAAGAGAATTCATGTTTATCCGGGTGAGCATAAAAAAAAATCTTGAGATTTAAAATTTTAATGTGTGATTTAATCAAGAAAATGAAAATGGTTTGAGGCAAATTTTCCAAAATCAAAGTGATAGCATTTGAAATCTGTTTCCAGGTGGATTTTCCCCTGAGAAAAAAAAAAGTACTTGAGAGAGAAAAACCTGATTTTACTACATCCTCAATATCCTCCTTGAAAATAGTGCCATAGCAGTTTCGGCAGTCCGTAGGGGGAAAATATTCAGGTTACAAATGAAACAGCTCTACAAACCTGCTTGCTCCATTTCTTCTTCTACATCAAAATTTAAGTATTCTTTTATGATTGGGAAAATAGAAATGTATGAAATTAAATTAAAAATAAAGAGGCAGAAAAAGAAAAGAAGGGTAAGATGTTCAATGAAAAAGCCAATGTTGTAATGTTCTGCCAAATGAAAGCAAAAAGCAGACACATGACCAAAACTGATGACAAAGAACTTGCACTGTTGGCCCATTTAAAATCAGACTTTTTTTTCCCCCCCAATCCTCACACACAAATATTACAAATCCATAACAGGATAAATGTAGGTTTTTGCTATGAAGATAATTCAAAGTGGGGATGGTAAACCATTTTAATTTATGTCTAAAATGACAATTTATACTTATTCTCAATAAATGTCTTGTTACTTGGTTAATTCCCACCTAAAGGGAATCATTCAAAATTGTCAATTAGTATATTTTGTTGTTATTCCATTTACTGCTAACCTCTACTAGTACAGGGAGGCAGACAGAACAAGATGAGACGGCAGAAATACAACTGTGTTGTACCTTTCAGGCTGGGGAAAGGCGTGGCCTTCTCCCGAGCTGCCTTGTTGGGAATAGCCAGGTTAGACAGACTGAAACTGGTCCCGTGGTTCTTGTAAAGATTACCTGCAGGAGAAGCCAGATGGCAGTTTGATGTCAGATGATAGCTGCTAATTACATTTACTGCTGGATTTATTGTAAACAGTTACGGTGTGACAGTGAAAATCATTGTCCATTCGTTACACATCTCATTTGTCCAGAATACCTCAGAGGAACAGACACAAACTAAAAAAATAAACACAATTATGCAAATGCATCTCTGTCTTTGTCCATTACACATACTGCATCTTTCACTTTAAAAAGATACAAGAGCTTTTGTGTGTGTGTTTTTATTGACTTTTTTCCTTTTCCCATTAGGATTAATGTAACCGAAAATATCTGTCGTGAACCCATTAGAACGACAATTTTGGGCTGGAATTAAATGTACTCACTGGCAAAAGACATGAGGCCGCCAAAGCCGTCATTGCTGTTGTTGGAGATGGTGGAGTTTGGGGAGCTGTTTCTCGAGTCTCCTTCACCATCCGACTCCCCGGGGAGCCTCAGGCTGCTGGGACGCAGGGGACGCTGCACCCTGGAAGACAACCACAGAGCTTCAGATGGACTGAAATTCAGTAATCAGTCTCAACTTTTTATGTCTACGAACACAGCATTAGAAAACATGCTCTATTATGAGAAAAATGGAAATACCAATTTGTACCTTTTCTACATTAGTATGTTTTTCAAAGTGAGGAGACAGACCAAAATGCATCATGAGTCAAGTTATAAGCTTTGGTAAAAACATATTGGGAGATTCAATTTTGGCCCGACTTCTCCTAGACCTATGAATATGAGCAATCAATTGACCGGAGGGTATGTTTTTTTTAATTTTTTTTAGATGGACCATTCGGACCATTTCAGTTGGTCATGAATCTCATTTGATTGACTTTGAGTTTAACACACTTGTTTCCGTTGAGGTTCTGGTTGAATCGGGGGGTGTACGACTCCACTTGCTCCTCCGCTTCAGGGTCTTCCTCGGAGGGGAAACCATATTGAGGCTCAAAGTACGGGTTGTCGTACTCTGGCTTCTTGTCTTTGGCCTGTTCCACAGGGGCTCCGTCAGTCGGAACTTTGGGGAAGGACTGGACGCTCAGTACCGGGATGGGGTTCTGCAAGGCTGCACTTGCCGATGCCTCGATTTCTACCGGTTCCCCCTGCTCCTGGAAACGAAAACCAAGAGAGATGTCAGCTGGCTCTCAGCTCCTCGTGGAGTCTAATTCACAAGCTAAGGTTTCAACATAGGCGCAATAACCAATGGTTCACAGCTCCTGAATCATCATCAGGGTCTCATTGGTGGAATAAATCCCTAATTTTGTCGCAAATTAACATCAGATTTAAAATTCAAACTTGCCTTGTACGGAGATAAATGAAAACAAAACCAACGACCTGGTTTTACCAACCGCCAAGGAAAGTGTCCTAATTGTAAAACACAAGGTGACTTGACACGCACGTGATTGACGCCCTGGATTATTGTGCTGGGACTGGAGCTTGCAGTCGTGCTGGAGCTCGAGCGGAGATGTTGTCCGTCGGAGGGCTCGGCCGAGCCGTCACCGTGACCGTCCCGGAACTCCTGGAAGTCCTGGAACTCCTGGAAGTCTTGGAACTCCACCTCACTGGCGTCTCCCAGTGCAGCATGGGTGGGAGGGTCCAAACCTAGGAGGGTATCAATGTATCAATTACAATTGAGAAAAAATTGGCAAATATTCATCTATTTAAGTATTATTCATTTATGTAATAATGCATTTATTCATTCTGCACAATAAAAAAAAATAAAAAAACACCACACATTCCTACACATCTCATCACTCATTCATCACATCCATGATGAATTTGAATTTCGTAGTATAGACAAATGTCAACCTGTAACAACTCCTTTGCAATTTTTTCCTACCCTAATGACAATTTTACTATTCTTACCATTTAACATGTACAATATAATACACGTTGCACACTTACTTGGCGTGCCTCCCTGTAGGTCTCCTTGAATCATCTCACTCACAAGGTCTCCAAGTGAAGAGTAGGAAGAGCTGGAGTCGTCATAGGCTTCACTGTCGCTGCCACTATGATCATTAAACCCCTTATTAGTGATGCACACAGATTTTAGGAAAGGTATTCACTGTATTGAGAACAATTGGTTGCAAACTGAATATTATCAGGTTTTTCAGAGTTTTATTGAATCTTTTGCACTTTCGCAAATCCCCTCTTTTGGCTGCGTCCGCACTAAAGACTAGAATCAGGATGTTGTGTCGCTTCCTACTGACAACCTACAGAAGTCAACATTACTGTGGCAATTTTTGAAAATGAGATTTAAAATAAAAAATGTTCCGCGTTGGACTGCATGCACTGCAGAGTGGCAAGTTTCTCAATAGTAATCGTTCAGCAAAGTTTTACTATTAACTGTTATAAATGATGGGAACCAACATTTTAATAAAGGCCTGGGTTAAAGAAATAGCGAACCTATCCTGTAATACAAATGCAATTAGAACAATTTTCTATTCATGCTTTTAAATGCCAAAATCTGCTAATCTGGCAGAGACTCTCTGCGAACAGCTCAAGGAATTCTTGAACTCATATTCCGTTTAAGGTGAGCATCAGTCAGGGTGTAGGATGCAACGCAGCACCATCACTGCTGACATTTAGGTCGTAACTTAGAAATATTACATTGGGCTATCGGACCAAGCTGTAGGGACATTATTTTTCACAGCGCTTCATCTTCACCTATCTGTAGGGTCAGAATCGTTGCCATCGTCCTCCAGGGGACCGGCCATGGCCTCAGCCAGCTGGGAGCTCCCATCGTACACGCGATACAACACCGGCTGCAGCTGGTGCGCATACCACTTGGGCTTGTCTCCGATCAGGGAGGGGTCATACACGTCTGGAAAAACAAGTGTACGGAGACGTGACCGAAAAGATATATCTTTTTTCAAAGAAAGATCGCAATTTGAAAACTGCACGGTCTTATGCGTTCTTATGTTGACTACTTGGGAAATCAGATAGATTTGAATCTTACTGTTGTGTATCCTTTGGAAAGCGAGGTTGCTGGGATTGAGGGCCCACTCGCCATAGAACTCCACCGCCTGGGTTCGAGAGAGTTTGTCGGCGAAGCTGGAGCGCCGGGGGCGTGATGCGAGAAACGACGTTGCTTGGAAGGCCACCACAGGCCGGGGGAAAAGTCGCAAGGTGCGAGTGTGCATCTGGAACCCCTGGAGAACATTTGGAGAGTTGAAGAACCTCACCATGGCAACCCTGCAAGGCAAAGTGAAGTGAACTTGGTTAATATTTTTGGGCTGAAAAAGATTCAAGTCAAAAACACATTTGGCATCAGTGACAAGATAAATTACATGACGTGTGTCGGAGAAAGTCATGGATCATTCAGCCAAAAAGTACATTTTCATTTGAAGTATATGGTGCCAATTGACCTGCAAAAACAATTGGAAAACCAAGAAAAGAAGCAATGGGGGAAATAGATGAAGCCTTGCCTCGTGGCAACGTCCACAGAGTCCACGTCATTGCCATAAATAAGGGGGTTGAATTCGGTGGAGGAGGGGGAAGCTTTCTCTCGAGCGGGGTGTAGAAGGGGCATCTCATGGCCTTCCTGGAACTTCTCCAGGTTCAGGATCGGCTGGGTGTTCAAACTCATGCTGGCCAAAGCCTGCGGCGGGTGGAAACCAGACAAAATGAAAACACAACAGTGGTGCTGCAAATAAGGCACAACTCATGAACCACTCCCACAGTTGGCAGCAACGCTGATGATGACAGCCGTAATAAGGTGGTATTTTATCAATTTCTTTGTTGAAAGAAAGAAAAAAAACTCAAAAGAGCGCTGTGATGAAGGGCGCTCCCCCTGGTCACTATTACACACTGCTTCACCGCAGAGTGTAAGATAGTGGTGCTAGTGTGAAAAGTGTGACGGGGATTCAATTAACTTATCTATCTCTGGCCTATGGGCAATTTCTCTGTCAAACACCAACCAATCTAGCGCATTTTGTGTTCAGTGGACTAGAATCAGTTGTGGGCATGTTGATGCCCAACGTGGGAGTGTCATTTGGCAGAAGGATGGGAGCAGAAGGGAAGTGAGTCGCTATACATGGCTGGTTTAAAAAAAAAAAAAAAAAATTTTTTTAAAGGGAACTGCTGCAGACTTTCAGTTAATGTGGCACTTAGCAGGATGGAGCAGGATTTAGTTTTCAGATCTTGATGAGTGTAACGTGGTCAAAGGGACTTCATCATATCTTGCTTACGAGAACACTCACTGATGCCAAGATAGATGCACGCACATTCAGTCATGCTCAAGCCAGAGCTAAGCAGTGTCTACAACATTAGTCTTTGATGTTACTCTGCGTCACATGTCTGTATGCGTTTGGTTAGGGCTTGAGAGTACGGGAAAGAAATGGTAGTGACAAGCAAAACCACATGAGAAACAGTAAAATCCGTGCAGGGGCATTCCACATTCCACAGGAGGAGAAATGAGGAACCTTATTGTCACAGGAGAAGATCTGCTTTTGGGTGATCACGGTCAATCTAACCAGACACTGGGAAGGGGGATAAGAGAGATGACAGCCTGGGATGAACACTTTGTGAGCGACACTGGAAAGGGCCAAGACCAACACCCTATTTTGCTTTTTCTCTTCCTCCTTTCAGCAGCACTTCAGCGCTATAATCAAGGATTCATCCGAAAAATTTTTACGATGGATTCAACATTGTGGCAAAAAGTCCCAAAGCTAATGTTGTAGATTATTTTGGCCTGGGAGGAATATGTATAAGAATCTTGTGCTGAAGAGAGGAAACGAAAAGACACTTTTGTTGTTGGTATTGGAAAAACCGGTGGATGACCAATGAGAGAGAGACACAGAGATAGAAAGAGACAGAGAAAGAGAAAGAGAGGTGGAGAGAGAGAGGCCACTTGTATCAAACCATGGAAAACAGTGTTTGAAAAAAATTAAATTAAATGACAGACACCAATGTCACAACAAAACACAAATAAAATGACATTAACATTATTAAATACAAGTCAGCCAGAACACAGACTGTGGGAAATGGGTACCAGCTGGGACAACCAGCGGTCCCTGTGGGATGGTAAGGACACACAAAACAGCAGATCTTTCACAAAAAAGAAATAAACAATAATAATAATAATATTAAAATAATAATACAAAATAATAAATAATCATAATAATAAATAAAATAAATAATAAATGCTTGCCAAACTTCATCATCAGTGCGTATTTAAATGCCCTTCATCAAAATCATCATATTATAATGTAAATAACATAAGAAGAACATGTCTGGTGTTGAGTGCAAGTACAGTATTTTCAACTGATCTCGCATCTGCAGTATTCTGAATTGGCATTCAATTCTCCCAATAGTCGCTAGGTTACCATTACTTGACTACAGTGAAATGGCATTTTTCTTACCATTCATAGTTGTTAGCAATTTGCTGTTCAGTCCCACAGTGCATTACTGCTAAACTGAGGCTTTGCACACTCCGACACAGCCAACTCTGAATCACACGTACACGCGGGGCAGGAGCGCAGATCACACACACCTACTGAGCTGGTTCTGATTCAAGGCGTGAGCAATTAAATCTTTTAATATAGACAAGAAAAAAAAATGGGAGGACCAAGATTTCAACAAAGAAAAACAAAAACGGTTTGAACGTCGAGTAGAGACGTTGAACTGAATGATCCCAAAATGCATCATGTGGAGCCTGTGTGCCATAACTCAACTCCAGCATTCTGAACATGTGACCTTGCATGGATTACATAACACATTTTATAATTTTTTTATATCCAATTTACGACAAAAATAAAAAAGAATAAGCAAACTGCTAGGAAGGACTGTTGAGAGGGAATAATGTGTCCTGTGAATCAGAACCAGGTTGTGAGGTTCTCGGGTTAGAGGGGACAAGTTAGTCACTGGCACTAAAGCTGTAGCTGAGGATGACAGGGGCCTATAGTCTGGTTTTACCTCCAAGAGCTAGTGCATGCAAAGAAAAGGAGGAAAAAGAAAAAACAAACAAACACTCGTTTGTGTTAATTTGAGATTCTTCCACACACTATGCACAGTACATACAACTCTGCTGAGGAGTGGGAAGGCAGCACTGCTGAAAGACAAGTTTCACGTTCATACAGAACAGTGAGTAGTTTGACTTTTGAACATTACATCAGGTGCCCAGAAGACGGCCTGTTCATTCTACTGTATCTACACCAACAGTCTCAGTAGGCTTTAACGACTGTGGGGCGGCAGAATAACAAGTTTGACGATATCAAAGAAGTCAACTTGACTTGGGCAAATCACCAACCTGTTTGAGATGTTTTTTCAGCTCTAATGATTCAGGCTCTGGAAGAGGTGGTAGAATCTCTGCATTGGTAGGAGCAATAACCTGTGGAACAAAGAGCAAAACCCTCAACAAGTGTCAAGTGGCATCATAGAACACGTGCAATGCAAAAAATGTTGTTGTACAGAGCCACAACTCTATGGAATAAGTTAACATTCAATTTGATTAGCCAATAGTAAGGTACACTTAAACAAAGCCTATCTAATTATTGTTAACTTTGTAGCAAGCTATTTTGTTGTTTTATTTGTTTGCATATATTTATTTGTACCGTTTCTACTGTATATGGACCCCAGGAAGATGAGTGGCCACATTGGCAGCAACCCTTGGGGGCCCAAATAAATAAATAATACAAAATAAACACTGTACTGTATTGCACAACTTCAAACACATATCTTCTAGGCACTAGCACTGACTTTGTTGCTGTCAAGGTCCACGAGCCACACGTCGTCTGGTACTTTGAAGTCAGCTTTGTAGAGGAAGAAGCTGGCGGGTACGCCGATGATGTAGGGCGTGGGGGCGAGGAGGAGCTGCGGAGAGGAGACGGACAAAACACACATAACATTATAACCACCAAGGAGTTCTTTTAACCAAACTATTATGGAACAGATAAATAATTTGAATTTCAGCAGTAATATTTCACAAACATTGGGTTAGGGTTAGGATTAGTAGGTACACAAAAAAAAAACATTTTTATTTACACAACTGTAATAAAAAAAGTCTCTGCAGCATTAAAATCTGCAGCATCTGGGGGATGTACCTGTTCAGCTGAGGCCATGCAGGTTGGCAGTAAGGGGATGACGGGGAACATGTACTCCAGCGGGTAGATCATGGCCACAAAAGCCATGACGCTCATCGACAAAGCGTTGTAATCTCTGGACTGAAGGACAACCTGGAAATCAACAAAATTTAAAAAAAATTTAAGAGTTCAATAAATTCCGCCCCACATTGCTCTGAATTTTGTGTCGTTGCAAATGTCAAGGAATCACATGACAATACTTAAAAAAAGAAAATATCTGAACACAAGATGGTGCTATTTTCCCCTGCATGCCATATTAATTTATATAATTCATTTGTGTGTTTGTCCTCCCCCCACAGTGTTTTCCTCAGAAAATCCAAGAGGAGGTACATATACCCGTCATTGTTCAGCTCCTAACACGACAGGACAAGAGGCTTGAAAAGAAACGTGGGCCTCTACCGATGATGCAAGAGAGGGAACTAACAAGACTCGACCAGGAGGGCGGGGGTTTCATCCTTGAACAAGGACGAGAATCACCAGTGGTTCGGTCATTTGGGTACAACGGTGCTGCACAGGAAACAGCACCTTGTGTTATTAGGAGCCACGCTGAGGCTGTACGCCGTTACTACCCGGTGCTCGACGCGGCCTTGACTGTCGATCTTATCTCGGATCTATGCTTGAGTAAAATGGTGTCAGTTAGTCTGTATCTAATGGAAAATGGCCGCCCACTGGCGTTTGTCAGAGACCACCTTCCTGCAGGGGGGGGGGGTCACACAGCTGCAACCGAGAGGAAATTACTGAGAAATCACAACACTCTAAATATAGCGTCCCATCATCCACGTCGGCTCCCCTTGAAACATATGCTCTCCTCCTCTTCACATAAATAAAGGAAACAATGAGTGAGTGAGAGTGAGAGAGAGGGGGGGGGGGGGGGTATACAAAGGCCGAAGAGAAAAAAATATGACATTGTTTGACAAATACTTCAATATCGATTATTTGATGACTATTGGTGCTTTCATAGGATATTTACACACAAGAAATATTTGAGAAACAATCATCCGTGAAGTGGATATTATAACCAAGCAGGTAGAGGCACTGTTTAGAAATTAAAATCCCAGACGATATCTAGTCTCATGTCAAAATATTGACATAATATTGTTATACATCACCCAGCTCTTAGTGACCTCCAGGGCTCCAGGCTGCTGCTCACCTTGTGCTCCAGCAGAATGCAGCTGAGCACCTGCAGGCAGGCGTCCACGCCCAGCAGCTCCAGCGGGAGGTGCAGCGGGAAGTCCACCATGCAGAAGCGCGAGTTGTCGGGCAGGGCGAAGGTGAGCGCCCGCTTCAGCTCGTGGGGCAGCACCTCTACGTCCACGCGCCTCTGCCCAGCCACGGGGACTGGCGAGCGTAGCAGCCGGTACACCCAGGACTCGATCTCCCGCAGGTCCGCCAGCAGCTGGGTGCCCTTCTCCTCCACCGACAGAGCACCCGTGAACACCCGCCACATGGTGTCCCTGAGCAGGACGACATCAATCGGAGGTTTGTGCTTAGATAAAAACCTATTTAAGTGAAGTGCTGATCAATTCTATCTATCTATCAGACAGCTGGATTCTCACTCTGGATTCTTCTATCTGTGGCTCATCACCATCAAAAAAGTCACAAATACCAGTACATGTGGTGTAAATCCACTAACAATAAGTTGTTCAAATGTCAACATTTGATTGGATTACTCAAATTAAGAATACAGCTAATTGCATAATTTTTTGATAATTGGCTAAAAATGGTACAAATGTGTACCAAAATCTTTAAATTCAATGAAAGCTAGTTTTGAGGGTACGTTTGAGGTAAATCAGTCAAAAGAAAACATAAACCATTGTAAACAAATAAAATAAAATAACCGAGCCGACAGTGAGGCTGTACCAAGCGCCGTGCTTCCACTATCACAATGAACAAACAAGACAGAGCAAATGGGATGGAAACATGAGAGGCTCTTGAGCAATTGCCAATACATGGAGGAGCAGCCCCTCCACTACGGACACACACACTCCATTATTAAAGCCTCTTTGGGGTGTGCGTGCGCCTGGTGTCTGTGACAAGAAGCAAGATAAATCATTAGGTCTTGGTGACCTCCCACTGCCTGCAGATGCTACCCAAATGCAGCCAGGGACCTCAATCTGTCAGCAGCCTCACAAAACCAACACCCCCGATCCCCTCCCCCAGCAGTCATGCACCTCGCTGTCATTGCTGCAATGTATCAACCCACGCCACGAGCGGAGGGAAAACGCACGGGTGAGCTCCACCTTGGACTCAGACGTCCTTTTCAAGGTGGTGTGATGGGAGGTTGGCACTCTGCGCTATTGATCATGAAGGACTGAGGGGAGAAGGTGTGACATTAGCTGTATTATCCTTTCCTACAATCTCCTCCAGTGGTGTGAGGGAGAGAAGGTTTGATGCTATAAATAGAGTGAGACTGTTGAGGAAAATATCAACACCTTTTCAAAACGCACCCCCTCTGAATGGTAGGCCGGCATGAGTCCGAGTCTGATTTAAAAAAATGAAATAAAATCGACAATTTATAGAGATCAGATAAAGTAATCTAATAATTCTTTCACTCTAATTATAGTTTTTGACATCTATTAAGAATTGACTCAACATTATCAGGAATTGTGGATGCAATTGCATACTGTAGAAATCATCCAACACTGAACAGGAAATACAGTGTCACATGACACTAATGTAATAGCTGGGAACTACTAAGCTAAACACAAAACATACATTACTGTATGAAAAGTACTAGACTATGATATACTGTTAACGTGGTATAAATAGCATGATCAATTTTAGCCTCATCGCCTCCAGCCCTAGTGGGCTTGGGGTCAGTGAAAACAGGCTATAAAACTATTCCAAGGAAATTAGCACAAGATCAACACATCTCCAAAACATGGAGATGTGTCTCATGTTTTTAATGATGTATTTATCATCATGGTGGAGCGTGACAGTGGATAGACAGTGGATTGTGTAAACAAGCCATATGCTGCAGATGGCGTGGATGTCTGCAGGGACTACGCCGCTACACCACTGAGACCAGCTTTTACTACACAGACACAATAGTCAACAAGAAGACAAGCTGGAAAATGGCTAGCAGCATCGCAGCAAGCGATGAAGACCTCATTTCATGAAATAATAGCAGTAATATATTTTGGTGTTTACCAATACTTTTAAATAATTAACTTAACACATTTTCAACGATCAAATGTCTCTTCCAAACCATTATGAAGTCAAGTCAATATTTGCTTAATTCAATGTCAACAACTATGCAATCATATTCAATGCTTTACTTTGAGCAAACAAAACCCTATAGGTTTCAGATAATTGGGAATTAAGCAATGGATAAATGCAGAAGGCTGAATGAGCCATATTTGCTGATTTATACTACTTTTCCACCAAAATTACCGTGTATATGCTGGGTTTTTAACACGGGTGAACCCGCTAAAAATAGCTGTTTGACGCCATTCCCATTTCCAGGAGGTGAGTCTGCCTTTCAGTTTGTTTTTCCTGGTGTGTCACGATCGACGTCATGAACGTGCTGGAAAAGGGGCGTGGCTTGTCTGTCCAGATGTCATGTTTCTGGTGTTGCCGGTTTTTTTGTGCAGTGGAAAAGGGGTATTACAGTAAAATGCAAAAAATAGATACAATGGTCATACTGGATAAAAGCGCAAATGTATCCAATTTGAGTTTGATAAGTACCAAGAGGACCAAAAAAGACAGAATTTTATTCTGAATTAACAAAGATATTCATGTAAACAAGCATGAAACCATTATGTGCTGTGTGAAATAACTATTTGGTGGCGCTAGAACCCCATGCAGATCTCCCATTCCTTCGCAAACCAGCATGAAGAAAACATATATTACAATAATCAAAAAAATTCCCAGACAATCTATCCTTGCAATATCGTAACATCAATATTACATCAATATATAGCCCAGCCATACCTACACCTGCTCTGGACACAAACTTCAATATTTGACTGGCATTTGACCGTTCAGCTTTAAATAGTGACATGTGATGACAGCTCTCACCTCTGGGTAGCTCGGGGGAGCCCGGCGCGCTGGGTCAGCCTTTGGCTGCAGCAGTCCACCAGCCTCTTGAGGATGTACAGACACTCCCTGAAGGTGGAGAAGAACGGGTAGTGGCTGAGGATGCACAGCGAGGTCAGCGTGCTGTTGCGGTTCCTGTTGGCCACCTTGGCGGCACTCCGTCTGTGTCGCGGTGACCTCCCGGCGCTTGGCTCCCCGCCGGGCGGCCCTGCCTCTGTTCCGGGAGCGGCTGTGCCAGCCGTGTCGCCGTTGGCGGGTGGCGGTAACGAGGAGGAGGAGGGCGGGGCTCCCCCGCTGTCTGAACTCTCACTGGCAGTGGACTGCGCTGCGGCATCCGTATTACCGCCTTTGTCACCACGGCTGCGGTGGTGACCGCGCTGGAAGGAGCGGTAGAAGTTGACGCAGATACCGTAGCGGGTGATTCCCGAGTCCTTGTCGGTAAGCGTGAAAACGAAGGACGCGTCATCGCGGAGACTGACTCTGCGCTGGCGGATGCTCAAGCAGCCCTCCGGCTGGCAAAAGAACACCACGTCGGGCGGGAGCGGGAAGTCACGGTGGTCCTCCAGCGGGTAGCGGCGGAGGAGCTGGGGGGACTGGGCCACACTGTCACTGCTTGGCTGCCTGGAGGGAACATGGAAACAATACCGTACTAAGAAATACACACTGACCAAGGAACCGAACAATGTTTCCTTTGATTTTGCCAAATCAAAAGATAATAACAAGCTGCATGGATGCAGGATGCATCCTATACCTCCAACTGGAATTCGACAGTCCTACATTAATAAAGTAGACAGTCCTACATACATATATCCTAAAATTGGTACCAACCTAGGAAGCATACTGGAAAAAAGGACAGACCGATAATCATGATGAAATACTCCTAAACCAAAAGGCTACATTTTCCTGTTAATCTTTCTGCAAATCAGATTACCCTTAACACAGCAGTACATTTTTAGACTGAAACTGAATTATATTACTGCTGCTATTTCTATGAAGCAATTACCAAAGCAATTTCATAAAGGACTTAATAAATGACTCAAGAAGCATTCCACTGGAATCATGCAAACGAAGGACTATTTACTATGACAACAGTGGCAGCCCAGTTAGAGAAGCATGCTTGTGAATAGAGGTATGCTTGAATGAATCAGATTAATAGCTGTGAAAATCTGAATATGGGAGGTAAACGGAAACACCATCCCATCACACACCAAAAATGAGTCAGGGATCAAAGCAACCAACCATGTCCAAGTCGGTTGAGGGTTTTGTTGAAGTTATTGTAATAATGAGAATTGATTGAATGTCTGTACTTACGTTAACTTTGTATTTTACAGAACAAAACGGCAAAATACATTGAAAAACAGCCAGGAATTGTAGGAAAGAGGCTTAAAAGGCAAAAAACATTGAATTGATAATACACAATGACTTGCATAGAGTATTGTACTTGCTTGAAAATGAATGTCTTCAGAATATCCACTGTGATAAAGAAAAGGTAAAGTATTACTTCCAGAGATTAAATGAATGTCTTACCTGGCCCCGACAACCACCAGGTAGTCCAGAAGGCGAGGGCACAGTTTCTTTTTCTCCATTTTGCAATTCTACCTTGGCTGTGTCACGGCATTTAGGAAAAAATCGTATCACCTTCCAGAGGTGACACGAAAACTGCAGGTGTCAGGGCGAGGTACCGGCTCTTCATTACCATTGTCACAGTCCAAAAAAAAAAGGACAGGACAGAACCTGCAAAATTAAAAAGAAAGAAAAAATTGAAAATTAAGAAAAAAGTTGTTAGAATAAATAAATAACGCCAAAGCACAAGGACATTTGATAGTTACGATTTTTTTTCTTTTAAGGTATACCGGCATGGTATAGTAACTGCCAACTTCAAATGTATTGCATTTTAGATTTTTCATTCTGCACCCTCAGTCTGTATTGATAAAACAATCCACTCCAAGGTTTTGTGGTGTTATTGTTGAGCTGAAGATGAAATCTAATCAGGCAAGAGTATAATTCCTTCATTTAAAACGCCGTGGTAAAACCTTCATGGTGAGTTTCCTTGGCCAAGTGCAGTGAAGCCAAGAGCCAATAAAGCAGCACCCAAAGCTCGCTCTGAACACGAGTGACCCCGACCCCGTGACCCCTCGGCTTCCCCCCAGTGACCACAGCTCAACGAGGGGGTTGGAAACGCTACCGAATCTTCCCGTCGCCCAATAGCGTCCGGCATTGTAACATAACGCGCAACAGCTTGGCAAACATCGTCAAAGAAACGAAACCTCTGAACTTTGTGCTTCTTTCACGTTTCCTGCATGTTCTCATGTGGCGAGTTAAGTTAAGCAGCTTAGGTGGCCGAAGCTAAGTGGACTTGGAATAAGCTCTATTAACAAATTGTTCTCCAGTCCGACCAAGCCAAGTGGAAGTAGCACGCGGCACCCTCCAGGGTGTAGTTAATAAATGACACTTGATAAAGCAGGAAGGAAAGGCCAGAAGACACAGAGAAACCTATTCAATGGAGACTTTAATAGCTGTTGACAACACTACTAGCGATGCACCAACGAGGAGTTAGCCAGCTCAGAACGTGGTGCATCTGTGCAGACTGGTGTAAAGACGATCAGCATTAGCCGCAAACAAGGGCAGTGCTGTCTGAAGGGATCGGCCTGTGCTCAGCGTCTGGGCCTACCTGAAACAGATACACTCTCCTTCTCCAGACTGCAGGCTCAACTGGCCTTACCAGAGTTCCCTGTCTGTTACTGCTGCTGGGCCCCATTGCTGGATCAATTCCAGTGGTATTTGCGGTGAAACAATTGCTGTTGTTTAGCAACTGATCCATTATAAATAGAATGACACAAGTTCTAATTACAAATCACAAAATCTTTAACAGCTAGCACATGGGATGACGTGATGAATGACCATACCCGAGTGCTATTCGAGTGCCTCTTTTGAGTTCTTCAATATTATAGACTCCGCTGAAAGTTGGAGCAAATTCCAGCTGCGTTTCCCCATCCAGTAATGTTTTACCACCAGTCCACCACACCAGCAAAACCAGCACAGTGTTTTCCCCACCACAGCCAATCTGTGGGCAGGTCAAATCCTGATCTTCCCCATCATCATCATTATCATCATCAAGAATTAGAGGTTTTGGTTTAGCTCCTCAATTTTTTTTTATATTTCTGCCCGTGAAATGTGATGAGCTACCCGGAGAGTGATGAGATAACAGCGTGGACGTCACACAACACCTGATATCTTGGTTTTATCCGGACAGCAGTGGACAGCTTAGTGCTTCTCATTTAAAGTAGAAAATAAACCTTTCAATAAGAACAGGGAAAATAGTGAATGTGGAGCTTGTTTGTTTGCTGAACCATACCAGCGCACTGAAAAATTCACAAGTCTGTATTTACAGGCCATCTATTTTCTATGTAGCACAACTCCTGCCCAATTTCCAGTGCAAGCACCTCTATCAGTTAGTGAAAATCTGAGACAAGACAAAAGAGAGAGCACAAAACATGTCAGATATGACAGGCCCACAATAGGGTCTGCGATGGAAAATGCCTGGAAGAATAGTCCAACTCCTCCGCTCCCTTAATGACATATGACTGCACGCAAAGCAAAATGACAATTTCTTCCTGTTCATGCATCTAAATAAAATATATATAGTTGAGAGACTGGAGAACTTATAATGGTGGACAGCATGCAAAGCGCTTTTTTAAAGAATCCAAATCAGGGGGAAGAATTGATGATGAAAGTCTTGGTGTTTGGGTGACATTAGAGTTGTCAGCGGTTGTTCCATAGTACAGACAGATCATTTTATGACCTGCTTGCTTTGCATTAGCCACGATCAAATCTTTCAAATCGTAATTTTGTGTACCATCAACATCTCCAGCAGGTCTGCTTAGCATTACTCTACTTTGCACTTCCAGAGCGTTGGATACGAGAAGCAAAGAGGAATAGAGATCCATTCACAATTTATGCAGTCGCTGCTTTTCATTTGGCTGTGGCTCAGACTCCACCCAGAAACACAAACAATGATATGGCCCTGAATCCTTAAGATGGATGGCTGAATTATGGCTACCTACCCATTCCTCATATACTGTAACTCGACCTCACCGAGTGCCATACGGAGGTTTAAATAAAGAGTTAAATAAACATCAACACATTATTATTTTAAAAAGAAAAAGAAAAAAGGATGAAGAGTCCGACATGGTTGAAAGCCTCGTGTCTAGTTTTTAATCAATTTAAAAAGCTTAATTCTCTATGAAATAGGATGATTTTCAGGCTTAAAATAATAAAAGACAAAAGTGAAAGGATGACAAAATCTATTCAAATTCATTTTTTGCGGAGGCTTCAGATTCAGCAGTCACAATTTCGGCACTACTGTTTTGATGTGTTTTATGTTAGACATGATGATAAAGGGGTGCTGGATTCCAAATAACTTTCTTTATTATAATATCTTTACTGTGCCAATTGCACAAATAGATCAAAACAACAAACAAATTTTAGATTGTTTGTTTATAGTTTTTACACTGCGTTTTCAGTATGAGATATAGGGTCTTAAATAAAATATGTATTGCCATTTCGATTTGTCACTGTCATATTTGAACATAAAATAATTCTAAACGCATTTCCAAGCTGTCAAAGTTATATAAAAAAGAAAAACATACAGTACTTGTATGTATTATGGAGCAATACTTTAAGCAACTAAAGCTCTTCAGTGGATAGAGATTGTGGTTGAAATCCAACACCTTACAAAAAGAAAACAAAATACATTCCTAGTATGGACAGTGTGGCAATTTAAAGCCATTAAAATGAAAAGCATGCTTTTTTCTTTTAATCAACAGAACAAGGTCTTTATCTACAGCACATATCACACAGATATCAGATTTTGTAAACCGTAGAGCAGCAGAATGAATTCAACATGTGTGGTACATGCCCACATCCATGTACCACACATGTTGAATTCATTCTGCTGCTCTACGGGCGATATATTGATATGATATTGTGATATGACTAGGTATCATCCAGGATTTTGGTCATCGTAATAACACGATATAATGAAATGTTTTAGTTTCCTGCTCTTGATGGCCACATTACAGTACATTAAAGCAATTTTCTGACTCTACCTGATTGGTCATAATATCCATATTACTAATGATCGTTTCTCACCTAATCACATTTCTATAGCACCCCCCCTCCCTCGTAGAATTATATTGTGGAATTCGATTTTGCCAATATCGCCCTATATGGACAATCTTATTTTTGTGGGTGGCTGGCTGGTTGGAATTAAATCACCTTCTCAGTCCAAAGACTGGCCTGGCTTTAGCTCAGCAGTTGAAAGTGGTCAGCGGGCAGATACTCACTGCTTATGTAAGCACAGAAGGGAGAATGAATGATTCATATTCCACCAGAATAAACAGTATTTGTGGCCTAGTCACACGTACTGGCAATCATCTGTTGGATAACAAATAATATGCATGTTCATATAAAAAGGATAGGCATATAAAAGATAGGCAGATAAAAACCAACTTTGGTGATGTATTCATCCAAAAGGGGCCTTTTTACTCTGGCTCTCCCCACCCAACCACATTGTAGGCCTGGTCATAATGAAAGAACGGCTGATGTTGAAACGTGAGCGAACTAACACACGTCATCAGTTCAAGGCTGTTAACAGGGAATCCAGCTTCATAGAAATTACACTTCTAATTCAATTCCTAACCCCAACATACGCATGTCATTGTAGTGGATGACTAAAGATGTTTATGTCGCCGGTTTGTTAAGGATTCCCCTAAAAGTAGAGCTTGGATGGATGGACCACAGTAAGAAAACATCACTCACACACAACAACTTGTGTAATAACCGTGCGATTATATTGTAATAACAAATATGTTAGACTTCACCCATCCTTTATTGGCCATGTCCAGACTATTGTATACATAATATTCATCACACAGGAATTTTCCGGCATTGAAAAGGCTTAGGTGGCGTACCTAAGCCTTCTAGGAGAAATCATGCAAGAAAAACCAAACGGTTAAAAACTGTCCACGCATTTATTGCTGCCATTCAGTCATCGCACCAGCTGGCGCCTCATCCAGGACATGGCCAGGGGTGAGTCATGAGGTCTGGATCTATGGATCAAAGATATCCTGATTGATCATAAATATAAAATCCAAATTAAGTTTCCTTTTACTGATCTCTTGAAGACCTGAACTTACATTCCAAATATAAATGTACAGAGACGGCACATCGAGTCGACGGCAGCAGTGAAGCAGGACTGACCGCAGTCGCTGTCACGCAAAGTTACCACCTAAGCCTGATTTTGAGCCAGGAAAAAACCCCGATCACATACAGAAATATAATATCCAACAATAGAGAACGTGAGGCTGACGATATATCGCTGGAGCAAGCCGTCATATTGGGAGGATCACTCGCATTGACTGTGAACGTCGGTCGGCAATGTTTTGAGTTAAAAGACGGCTTGGAAGTGTTGTCGGGTGGAAAACCGCCACAGAAAATCTTGTAACCATCTTGTGTGAAACCTCCACCCTTCTTTTCCTCCCTTCCTCTCTCCACTTTTGTACATTTCGTATACTTTAGCCATTTCTCTACGCAATCGTATGGAAGTGAACCTCCCAAAATGGCGACAGGAGTCCATAGCAACCGTCAAAGTTCACATTCTCAGTACTCTTTATACCCAGTCAATTGTGGCCAGGTAGCCTCTGAAATAGCCTCTCTTTGTAATTCATCTATTTTTATCTGGCACATAGAGCTGCTTGTATATTCTGGGATTTTTGTAATGTTAAGCATTACTTTGCAAACAGCTGATAGATAGATAGATGGACAATATTTATGAAGAAATAAGGATAAAAAAATAGAAAGAAATATGGGAATATATACACAATAGACGTAAAAATGTACTAAAAATATAAGAATTTGCCACAGGTATACCATACTTCTAAAGGACAACATACCCCGCTATCAGCTATTCACACGGTAACAAAAATAACAGTATTGAATTTAGAGCTGCAACTAACGATTATTGTCATTATCGATTCGTCTGACGATTATTTCCTCGATTAATCGATTAGTTGTTTCGTCCAGAAAATGGCAGAAAACGCTGAAAAACGCCGATCGCTGTCTCCCAAAGCCCGAGGCGACGTCCTCACACGTCTTGTTTTGTCCACAACCCAGAGATATTCCGTTTACTGTCACACAGGACTAGAGAAATAAGGAAATATTCACATTTAAGAAGCTGGAATCCGAGAATTTGGAAATTTTCTTGTTAAAAAAAAGACTCAAAACGATTAATCGATGATCAAAATAGTTGGCGATTCATTTAATAGTCGGCGACTAATCGATTAATGGATTAATCGTTGCATCTCTAATTGAATCATCATATCATCACCACGAATCATCGTTGAATGGGGAGTATTGTCGCCGGGCACCGTTTCGCGTGTTGCTAAAGCAGCCGTCACGGGGCTCGGCGTGGGCTCCGCGCCTCTCCATCGTGGTTTGATTCCAGCAGCACGGGCACCCATGGCGGATCATTCGCACACATGTCCGGCTAGCGGTGCTCCCGCTGCTAGCTCCGCGGCTTCCTACGTCACGGGTGGATTAGCTACATTGCTAGCCGCTAGCATTCCACCGGACGGTCTGGGGTTTCTCTCGTACACGTTGCGTCGTGTCCCCGCGGCGGCAAAGTAACACAACTCCGCGTCGCCACACAGGTTTTGCCGGCGGTGGGAGGGTCAAACGGTACAAACCAGGCCGCTCTTACCTGTCTGGGTTAGCCGGTTAGCGGCTAATGGCTAGCGCTTCCTGCGGGAGCAGCTGACGGCGATGACGGCCCCGGCCCTCCGATGTCAAAAGATCCAACTGTCGTCCGGAGACATGTATTAAAAAGACTCTTTCTTCGCCGGACTCGGGGAGCGTTGTTTTTGTGTAATGTGTCCGCCGCTCATCGCAGGGGTGTGTTGTATGTCACAACCTGCCTCCACATCCTCCTCGTCGCATCCTCCTCCTGCAGGGAGTTCCGCATACTGAGGCGAGAGGAGGAGGAAGCAGCCTCAAGAGCCAGTTTTAAAGTGGTAATCCGTGAGATTATTTTGTTTAAAAAAAAATTTAAATTTAAAATAAATGAATCCCTACGTCATACTTTATTAAATCGGTAGCTTTTCAGAAACAGATATTTTGTGTGTCCGTTATTTCCTAAAATGCCGATTCCATTGTTTTGGTGGCATGGTCCACCGTTCCCGGGCGTTTCCAGGATACAATGACAACAGGGGTTTAGCCCAAAGGGGAGCCTCAGTTTTACCGCTCTAGGCACTCTGGGGGTAAGAGAGTGTCCCCGTTACGCACGGTGCTGTTCAATAAGGAAACGGAGTACATTAAAATACATCTAAAATAAAAACACAACGTTTTTATTTGCTTTATTCGGAGGAACGGGGACGCAAATTTCTCTCGTGCCAAGTGGTGTGACGTAGATCTGCAGAGAACCCAAAACTTACTGGCGTTTTTGATCAACAATGTCATTATTTTCCAGGGCTTTAATGCATGATCGGAATGACGGATGAATAGAGCCGGGGCTTTTTTTTTTTTTTTGTAAAAATAGATCTGGGGCTATTTTCGATCTGGGCTATTCATAAAACATTCAGGGCTGAAGCCCTGGATGCCACGCCCCTAACGGCGCCACTGCCGGGCAAGAATGAAAAGTCCCGTTTCTGTGATCGGTACTGTCCAAATGGATGAACATTCACAAAAAAAAAAGAACAGCACTATCGGATGAAAAAAAAAAAAAACAATCTGTAAAAAGAAAAAGTTTCAAATGCAATTCTGGGATTTGTAGCGTAATCCACCCAGCACACACAACGTTATGGATTTTCACTTTAACCCTATTTGTACAGTTTATTGATATCACAAGAGCTCAATTGTCAGCTGTAAAATATTGTTTTTTTTTAAATAACGATGATGAATGATGTGTCCAATTTTGCGCATACAAAGCAATGAATGGTGGTTTTAAGATGCAAATATTAAAATAGTCCTGCTTTCAGCTCAGTGTTTGTTACCTTTTGACAAAAAGAGAAGAGGGAAATTAAACAATCTGCACACCAGAGATGCCAATTTATATACAGTACAATCACCTTTGATACTTACAGCATTAATTGAACATGTATTACAAAAATTACACACAGAAAAAAATAGATTTTAGGTCCGATGATTAATGGTATTTGCCAAGCAGTCGCTTCATTTGGTCTGAAAATACTAATGTAAAGATCACAGCCAACTCCAGTCTATGAATGAATGAAATGAATGGTTCTGAATATCATGTCGGCTCTGAATTTCTCTTATTACATTGATTGGCAAAAAAAGAAAAATAGCATCTACTTGGGAAAAAAACAAACGCAAGTAATGATTTTTTTCAGTCAGGGTGTTGAAGGGTGATCATGGCCAAGACATTTCAGGTCAACATTGGTACTTTTCCATGATTCATACGATGTGGCAATGTTTAGTTCTGCATTTCTCCAAACTGACATCTGATGTCCAAGATGCCCGTGTCCGCTCAAAGCCGCCGTTTAAAAAAAAAAAAAAAAAAAAGTCGATGACAGAAACCGAGAAGGTAAATACGCTGATCCTTAACGCAATGATTTAATGAATAATTACTTAAAATTAACAGTAACATATCACAGCTAAAGATGCCAATTCAACTTAATCAAATCCTCGCTTCTGTTGGGAGCCGAACCATCCTGTTTGTTATTTCTGTTACAAATTAGAGCACCTTCCCGAAGTTATAAATACAGAACGCTTTAGAACATAAAAATAAACAATAAAACTAAAAAAACATGGTAACCGTTGTTTATTAGAATTTCATCCCATCCACAATAGAAATTATTTTCTTTATCCATTTTGACTTGAATTTAGAACCACTTCCAGTTTGAAAGAGAAATACCACCTATGCCAATGTGTTTCACATCGAGGTGGGAAAAAGACTATTGTGTCTGCGTCTCTTCAGCTCATCACCATTCATGATTGTGCTTGACGCTGACAGACTTCATTTATGGGCTGTGCGGTTGTGAAATTAAAATGGTCTGTACAAGATAAGATACCTGTATATTTACACAAATACCAAGTGCTTCACTGCTCATTATTTCTGGTCCCGCTAGATCTGTGGAAATAATTTTACTTGTAGAACAAGTGATGTTCATTTTCGGCTTTTTGCATAAACCAACTAGAGGATTTGTTGATCGGACCACCCACCGACTAGACTTCTATACATCCCTACTTCAAGGATGGGTTTGTTCTTATTAAAAACTTGTATCCGATCATTGGTAACTGTTCACAGCACAACCTCGTTGAACGCTTTACTATTGAGAAATACACACTCTGCTGCAGCTTCTCATTGTGCTTAAATGCAGTTTCCAAAAGTGACAAGCTTGCAGTATTGACAGGCCAAAAAAGAAAAGAAAAAACATGACTAGAAACAGGAAGTTGCACTGCTTCAGTTCTTCACCCCAAGAGCGATATTTTGATTGTACTGCAGCAAATGCGAAAAGCAGTTTTAAAAAAAATGTCATTACTGTAATTCAAAACATGCAATAAATAGACCAATACACATGATTACAATGGGTTTCCCAGTGAGAACCTGAGTGACATGTTTCTCAACAGTAAAGCGTGCAGCGAGATTGTGCCATCAACACTTATAATAGTTGGAACCAACATTTTAATGAGGCCTGGGTTGAAAATTAGCGAACATATACTTTGTTTCATCAAATCATATGTAATGATGTCACGGGCAACTGGTTTCGATGAATCGCTCGGTCATTTCAGTTTTGGATGCTTTCGAGTACTCGAGAGGGGGGTGGGGGGGACAGGTGCTCATCATGTGATTTGAATTAAAAAATTTAAAAAAAAGAATCTGATCAAAATTGGGTTATTTTCTCTGAATTTTGCAAAATACCTAGTACATATTTGCATTCATTGCTATTGCAATTTTAGCTGTAACATGTCACGTTTTTAAATAAAAAATGTAATAAATCAAAGGAAACAATTACAATATCAACAATCTAGCATCTCAGATTTTGGTCTTACAACTTTTAAGTAACAGCTACCGTTAGTATATAATTTTTTTTGTCTTAGAAATATCAATACCTGAAATTGCCCTAAAACTATGAACACATTATTTGTACAAATTACAGAAATAGGGCTATAAGACGATTCAATGTCAAAATAATAATTTAGATCCCTCTCTATACAACCGACTCTATAGACATAAAAAAAACTGCCTTCCAATGAATTTTCCACATTCTTTTATCACCAATTTTGCAGTTTATAACCACATGCCACATGGGATGAAAAACTGTTGCCTATAAAAAATAAACTTCTGTCTCAAGGACCTCTGGAGCCGTGATATCCATTGGAGTGGACTTCATCTTTCTTTCTCTGTTGTTACCGTTGATCCAGTCTGTCCGTACGGGGATATTATGGCAATTTGACTAAAAGGGTTGTTCAACATAACTTTTTGCCAAGTAAGAAGGCGCGTCACAACAAGAAAGCCATCCCTTTTTGCACAGGTTAGAACTTTTACATATAATTTGAAACCTCCCGAGCACCACCTACTGTATTACCAGGCATACAAGTGCTCTGCATCATGACATCTCCAGACTAACTTGGCAGGCTAGTAATCTCCAGCCAAACCATTTTAGATATTACAAAAAAAAGAAAAAAGAAAAAAGTGTTTGCCAGTCGTATTGTTCCATTGTGTAAATAATTTCCATGTGAGCACACAATGTGCTTGTGAAAATTAATGTGCCATTCACATTAAATGTCTCTTGAATAATAAACTTAATTCATTTAATATAGATCACTTTACCTGAGCAACTCGCACACCTCTCAGCCGTTCTCCCCTAAGCCAGTAGCTGCTCTATATCTCTCTCACTCACACTCACACACACACACACAAACACACACACACACACACACACACACACACACACAAACACACACACACACGATACCAACCGGATGATCTACCACCATATCAGGAATCTTCGCATCATAAAATATTGCTTAACAGCATCAGAGGTCGGTCTGCTGAGCCCAAACCCTGCATCTCGATCAATCGTTCCGATGGAATAAAGTCACTACTTACACTCGTACAGCAGGCTGGAATCCTCTTTTTCGCCGTAATGTCAGAGAGCTCGGAGAACTAGCATCAACATCGTTAGCAATGAGGTAAAGAACCGCACTAGAAAATAACCGAACGACCTCCTACATATATTAATTTGTGGATCATAACACTGGCTAGTGAGCCGGGTGCCAGGGCAACGCCTCGCTGGAATCTGCTCGGTGCAGCGTCAACACCACAGGAAAAGCAAGGGCCGAGAGAAGACTAAACTGTTAACACTTCAAACCCCTTGTCAACAAACAGAATTCTGCAGTTTGTAGGAGAGCAAACAGAAGCCCTCCACCACTCGCTCTCTCTCGCTCCAAAAAAAAGAATAAAGAAGAAGTGAATTAATTCTCCAAACTTAGAACCAATCCCTGATCGAAAGAGCAGATGAGGAGATCTGCGTCCCTTGAAGCCTTTTCACTCTGACGCCACATCTTTTTTTTTTGTTTTTTTTTTTTTTTTTAAAGGAGCCGGCGAGAGGATGCGGTGTCCAGCGTCGAACCAAAGCGCCTGCAGTCACTCGTGCACGTCCCAGATCTCAGAGAGCAGCGGGGGAAGCTTCTTGTCCTGGAGACGCAGCGCGAAGACCTGCTCCGAGTGGACGCTGCTGAGCGTCCGCAGGCTCACCAGCTTCATCAGCATGCGCGGGAACATCAGGTGGTCCTGGGGGAGACCGCCCAAACACATCACATCGGTCAAATACTTGGACTTTCTCCACCGGGAACTTAGATGGGGACAAAGCAGGTTATTTACTTAGGTTATGAAATATACACTTTTGTGTGTAGGCTGCTAGTGAGCTGGTTTAGATGCGATTCCTTGTTAGGTACTAGGAGATTAATAAATAGCTACTACTACTACTATTTTTTCTTTCTTTCATCACGCATTGTAGGTCTGGTTTTTATTTAACTGTCATGATCAATATCATTGTTAAATAAAATCCAAATGTAAAAATACAATACATAATTATTAATACAATACTTTAATTACAAATATGTTGTTGATACTAATACAAGTTTTCCTAATGAATATTCAGATATCAATATATAACAATCACCATGAAGAAAATTATGAATTATCCTTTTGTCAGGCAGCAAATCCACCTGGAAAGCATTTACTGTTGCTTTACAAATAGACATGTTGAAAACGGTCAAAATGCACAGATCCTTTCCACACCCTTAGCGGACAATAAAGGCCTGGGAAACCATGCTTTATTGATTGCATACAATATTATGAGATAAGATTACTTTTATTGGCCCCCGAGAGGAAATTACATTCTTTTGTTTACTGTGACCTTAAATCTGCTCTAGCTTTGCAAAGACCAGTAGTGGCCGAAAGTTTTTATTTTTCCCTGCACTGCTGTGAAAGTACAGGAGAACTGAGCTGAAAGGAAGCGTGGGCAAAAGAAAAAGCATGTTGAGAAAAACATGCAAGAAAATAATTGTTTTATTGTTTATTATGTAAAACTCTGAAACAGTAAAGTATATAAATAAATAGACTTCCAGTAATATAACATCATCCAACACGTGTCAGACTGAATTGCTGTCAGAATTTATTGGATCAATAGTACAATTTTGTAATAGTCATTGCCATTTACTCCCCGCACAGAGCAGTCTTGTTCGTCAACTGCAGCGTACTTACATTTGGTCTTTTGATCATGATGTAAGAACGAAGTGCATCTACATAGGGTTGCTGAAGCCGCTCCACCAAGTCATGGTCCTGCACGTTCGGACGATCTAGAACATTTGTATCGGAAAATGTACACAATTTAATGAGTGCTCTTTTTTCTTTATACTTTGAGATAATAACTGGTAAGGCCTATCGATCTATCTAAAAAAGTAAAGTCATGAATTACATCCATATCCCTTCTTGTGCCTTTCCAAGCGCTCTATTGGCCAACTGAAGCTATATGGTTAAGCATAAGAATTACAACTTGGCTTAATCTTCTGACCTGCAGAGAAGATGTTAATAGCGATCAGCAAGGCGTATTCAGCCTCGTCCAGGTGCAGGTCATTCATTCCCTTGGAGAACTCGAAGATGGGGTTGATGAACTCAAACTGAAGCCCTGCAGTGGCAAGAGGTGAGAAACAAAGGTTCAGATGCGGGAAACAAGCCAAGCAGTAAATGCGATAAGGTATTATTTTTGTCCTGCAGTGTTTAAATAAACAAATTTCAGTATGGGATTCAAACTTTGATATTCAAAAGTTTGAATATCATTGTCTTCTTTTTTTGTATTATATTTCACTGCAGCAAACATTCCTATTTAAGCCTTCTAGGAGGTACTCGACAGGCCTGTGAGTGCTACAAATGAAAACTGGGTTTTACAAATTTAATCTTTTCTAAAAGCTACACAGAACCTCTTGGGGAACTCAAAGGAGCACTTATGCCTCCCAAAGCCAGAGAAAGATTGCTCCTTAACAAGTTCCGTCAATAAAGCTGCGACAGGTAGGAATGAAGTAGTGCACCCGCTTTAGCGAAGTCCTCCTTGTTGTAACTGAAGTCCTTCAGGAACGTGATGCTCTCGATGGCCGGGTTGTACCGACGAGACGTCTCCAGCAGCATAATCTGCGGAAGCCAATCACATCTGAGCACAATATTTCCTGAATTTTCCCGCCCAGGGATTAATAAAGTGTTATCTTATCTTGTATCAAGGGATTCCCCTTGAGGGTGCACTCAGATAACAGGGCTTATCTGATGTTGCATGATCAGGAGCAGAGTACAACGCATAGTAATATTAATTCACTGTTACTGAACTATAGACACAAAAATGGGTTGAACAGCCTCAATTAAAAATGACAAACTCAAATCCGTGGTTTATAGTAGAAGTTGAATGCACAATTTGTGCCCAAAAGGCTGTAGAAAAACCTTCATATGATCGTAGTATTGGGCAGAATTTGTTTTACCTACAAATAACAGATTTGCATTCAATAAGGTTCACTTGAAGGCCTTTGCAATTGTTACCACCACATTGTTATCACTTGAAGTTTGCAGGTTATATTAACGTGAATAGGGCTAAAGTTTCATTTGAAAGACTGCATATTTTCTAAACATGTGATGTACATTCAAATGTGCCACGTGATTGGTAGGCAATTTCCCTGTTCTGCGTACAGCTGCACTGTAACAACAACCTACTTTTGAAATGCCCAGAAAAAAATACAGTTGTAGCCAATTCATATTGTCTAAGGCATTTTATATCTATTTGACCCTTTATATATATTATAAAATTGATACGTCTACTCTGCTTGCGAAACAAAATTCCAATACATTTTGGGGACAAAAAAGGTTTGATTGACAGATTAAATGGTGAAATAATGTTTACCACAGTCTTGCATATCTTTAGCAATCAATACAGACTTTCCAAGCCAATTTCAGTGCGCTGAAGGAAATGAAAATAAAAACCACAGTAAGTAAAAATAAATAAATATATTTGTTTGACCTCGATGGTGGAGGTCTTGAGCAGAGCGATCTGGTCCTCTCGGGTGAGCTCCAGGAAGCCGGGGAGCTGCTTGGCGAAGTCGACAATCTCCTGTACCGACATGATGGCCAGCTCGGTGAAGTGGGCGAAGCGCTGCTGACGGACTTCTCTGTTCTGCGGGTCCTGACTCTGTGGCCACGGCTGGTGGGGGGAAACACACATAAGTGCACACATCTCTAAAGTGAAAGAAAAGAAAACCAGCAGCTGCCAGATTGAACAAAGCTAAGAAGTAATGGTCCAAAGAGGGGGATTGGTGGCGTATGGTCTTGTATAACAAAAAAGCTGTGATCTGGTCATCGTTGTCCACAGAACAGAGCTATTGCAGCAGTATTTGATGATTAAAGAATGAATAAAGAACAGCATTGCAGGTTGAGAATTTAAACTCCACTTGCAGATTAACTCTTGTCCTAGATGCAATGGCATACAAATACTTGTATGCCAAGCATGCTGACAGCACAAGTAAAACAATAAAAAAAAATAAAGCAATGTTGGAGCCACGCAGCTCTCCTCCAGAGATGCACCCTCAGGGCTTCTCAAAACTCCATCAAAAGGCCCAGTTATTAGTGATGGGCGAGCAAAGCCTTGTGAAGCCTTTGGGGCTTTCTTCCGGTTTGTGTTGAAAAAAAAGCTTCGGGCGTTGAAAACACAGAGCACAGTGACATCTGGTGGTTTGCAGGAGTCCCAGCAGCCATGTAATCTGGAAACTGCAGACAGGAATTCTGATACAACGGCCCGTGAGTTTAAATCCGTCAGTCGTCTCTGTTATCCTTCCACCAATATCTCTCACCTGGGTATCAAATATACAAAGTGCGGTGGTTTCATGTCTTTTATCGGTATGGTATATCGCCAAAAACTTCAAACCAATCACCAACTCTTTCGTTGGTTCTTTCGTGTGCGAAGGTTCGGAAGTCACCAGTCACGTGATAATGATACTCCGATACAAGCCCCAACGCACTGTGCCGAACCAGCGCGCTTCAACAGAGTGAATAAGCATCGGTATCAAACGCCCCATTTATGATTCCTAAACAAAGTCAGAGGTCCAACAATTTCAATTCCAATGCAATGACATCAAAATCCAGAACTATATACAACTCTATCTGGAACGGGGTCGGGACTTTGTGTAGCGTGTAGAATTTAGTGGCATCTAGCGGAACAGACTTGGGATTATACACTAATTAAAACATACTTATGAATATTATATTCCATTTCTGCCATGAAAATAAGAAATGTTTGTTTTCGTTACCTTAGAATGAGCCATTTATATCTACATATGGAGCGGGTCCCAGAACGAGTTTCGCGGCCACCGTAGGATCTCCTACACGGAGGGGTATTGAGTTGGTTGCAATCTGCAACCTCACCGCTAGATGCCGCTAAATTATACACACACTGCAATTACAAGCAAATGGATGTTAATTCTGATACTCGACTAGCATCCAAGAGATTCTTTTAGAATGAGATCAACGCGATTCAAGGCGTTAGCACGAAAGAGAAATCGATGCAATAAAAAAAAAAAAGACAAATTGAACAATGGATATTAAGAGAGACATTTAGAATGGGACTTTTTTGGGGAACTTGTAAACAATAACCAAACGTATCACTTGCCTACAAAAAAAAACATAACATTTAGACGATATTATCAAAGGTTTTTGATTTGTATCATTTTCTAGAACATTAGCAGACCTATTCAGTTTCTGGCTTTTTTTTTTTTTGTTGGAAGCTTCAAAAAGGATTTGTGAAGAAAAATTAAGTCTTGCAGTCTAGCATCATCACTGTAAAAGCTTAATCTAAAATATGTTTAAATTCCACTCACGGTGACTTTGGGCCGGTCGATGAAGGACCTCTTGTTGCACTGCTTCTGCATGGACACCAGCTTCTCGATCATCTCCTGCTGCTCTGGGGCCAGCGTCACCGCCTCCTGCGACGGGGTGGGGGTCACCACCGCCGACGTGCGCGCCGTCTCGTCCTCGTGCTGCTTCTTCATCTTCTTCAGCCTGATCTGCTCCTCAGAGAGCACGCCTGCAGGCGGAGAGGAGGAACCGCCAAGATCACATTCAGGCTGTCTGTGTTTGTTCAATGTTGACGTTTGTTTGTTTTTTTATCCAGTCATGTTTCGGTGAAGACCAAACATCAAAACACAATCCTACTCTTACGTGGTTCCTCCCCTCGGGAATATGTCCCAATATAATGACTAATTTGCTGATATTAAAGCTGTATTAAGTAAAATTCAAATAAATGACGATTGATGTCAACGTACACCAGTTTTTAGCCCCGCTCTTTCCAAGAAAATTGTTTTTGTCTACCTAGGGTGGCTGAGAACAGAAAGTAACAAACTAGTAAATAACTAGTAAAGAAATAACCAGTCACATCTAGCGAGGAGGTACGATAACACAACATCGTTCAAAAGCATTCTGTGTTGGCCTTAAAACGAATCTTTTTCTTTTTTCCTCGACTGTATTCACCAGCCACTGTTCACTATCACGCACACTCTCTGTCGCAATTTTGAGCTAAATATGTAAATGTACCATCGTGTACATCGTGTACATTGTGTACCATCGTACCACCGAGCGTCAAAAAGAACAAGCAGGCAAGCAGTACTGTAGATTGGGGAGATTATGATTCTCAGGGCGATTCACATTACAGGGAGTCTTCTCATTCATTTTGGTTCTGATTCAACAAGCTCATGTGATGATGAGCAAAGGCCAAAAGCATGTGCAACAACGACAGTTCAGCTTCCCGAGGCACTACAGGCATCACGGGTAGAGCAACCCTTGTCCTGGTGCAAACGTCAGGAGCCATACGACTCCAGGACCGCCCTGGTACTCACACTGCTCCAGCATGCCCGCCTCGCGGCACTTGCGCAGCCGGCACTGCTGGCACTTCCGTCTCATGTACATGTCCATCTCGCAGCGGCCGTTGTTCTTGCAGGAGTACTGCGCCCCCTTGATGACGCTGCGGCGGAAGAAGCCCTTGCAGCCCTCGCAGCTCAGCACGTTGTAGTGGAAGCCAGAAGCCTTGTCGCCGCACACGCTGCACACCTCGTTGCCCAGCATCTTGGGCGCGGGACCCTTCTTCCGCTTCACAGGCTGGCTGTCTGGAACCGCACGAGACGCTCAAGGTTCATTTTATAGATATACCAATTCCCAAAACCATGGTTAAAAACAAGAACATACTTCAATATATGCTCCTTTGTGTTAAAACTTTGCAATAGGCAATACAAACCTAAAACAGCCGCTTTTAAGCATTTAGAAGCAAACAGCTATTGACAGCTACAGAAGCTTTAAAACGTTGGTAGAATGCATCTGTCTTTCAAGTATTTAACCCGCCACTGTTCAAGTAAACCAATGTTGCCATTCAGCAAAATCACTGAACACATACATACCTCAATATACTAAATGAGCAAGCGCAAGTAGTAGTGAAAATCTAGGGACATGGTGACAGACCATTAGTTGGCTAATATTTAATGACTCCTTGCCTCGTATGAAGTAAAGTTAGCTGAAACAAGTAAGGTCGTTTATCACTTTGCAGCATTGTATGGAATATGGCTACGCAGCAACGCCAGCAGTTTCAAATAAATAAACACTGAAAACCTGTATTTCAAGATAGGAACTCATTGCTGAAATTATAAATTCCATTTGTTAATAAATTCTATGCAAAAAACTAATTTGCATAGCACATTTCTCACATCCAAACAGGATGTGAGAAATATGACAGATGAATAGAAATAAACAAAAACAGTCCTTGGAACATAAAATAAAAACAAAAAGGAGGAAAATTAGTGCAGACTACTTCCATGTTGTTAACATTGTTAGTGACAGACACATTAAAATTAAAATTAAAAAATGTATTTGTTTAGAGTTTAAGTTGAAATTTGAGGTTGTAATGTGTGAGGGTGGTACTTAAGATCCTTAGACCCAAGAGCCATTAATAATTATAATTACCTTTTTTCTCCTCAAATTCCCTCAAAATCTTAACGGCACTCAACTCCCCCCAGGTGAGAAAAGTGTAAAATGTATTGTATGATTAGAATTATTATTTAGAAGTCGCACATATATAAATATGCGACATGAGACACACACACACCTGTGTTAGTGGGCGTGTCGCCTGCGGACAGGTCCAGCTTGATGTCGCTAGGTTCGACTGGCAGAGGGACGCTCATCTTGGTCAGCGAGGCGGCATTGTGCGAGGGGGCCGAGAAGTCGCTGGGCTGGTGGAGGTCCTCGGGCTTCACTCGGCTGCTTTGCCTGCTCTTCTCCGCCATGCAGTCCAGCTGCAGCTCCGAGGCGCCACCAAACACCTTGCTCTCACCTGGGAGACGCAGCACAGGGCCATTTCAGACTTAATCATCTGTGTATTAACATTACTTTGACATCCTCTCTTGATGATGAAGGTGAGAATTCAAGTGTGTGTGTGTGACTTCAATATTAAACCATGAAATCACATCTTTAAATGTGCAGACATTCAATTATTTATCTTACATGATGCACTCAACTGATTCGACTGATCTAATTTCATTTTCGATTTGGAATGCTGCTACATTAATAACTATTTTTGGTTATACATCAGTGATTATCAGCTGTGAAGCGCCACTTCAAGTGAGTTGGGGGTTGCCAGGTATGAAACTGCAATGCCACAACATTACGATCAACAAAACTCAGCTGATTGAACTGGCAATCCTACAGGACCAACACATTGAGTTTCACAGCTTCACAACTGGTAACCACAGATGGATAAATGGTTATGCGTCAAACAATTCAGAATGTAGCAGCGTTTAAAACAACTATGATATTTTTACTCATCATAAAGATGCAACATGTACATGTATTGTTTAAATAACACAGCATGCAGCCTGTTAATATCTTGGTTCTGACCTTCTTATCTGAATCTGGGTAAAGCTACGGCCACATTAGTGATTTTCAAGGCCGATTTGAGATTGGGCTGAGTCAGGGTAGTCGCGCTGTAGAATTGTAGCCCTTATCGATATGCATGTGTAAGTGAAAGACTCAAATCTGTCTCTATACGATCCCAATTCATTCAAACATGTTTGATTTTATCGGCGCTAGTCTTTCCAAAATCCTTTGGTGGTGCGCGTCAAAGCCTCAACTCACAACAGCAATTTTCAACAGCCAACGAGATTGTGCACCTGCATGATGGCGAAGCCAAAGAAAGCGGCCGTGCTGGAGTTCCACAAAACTCTGTTTGTCTGTTCTCCGTCTTTAGATTTGTTCTCCTCAAAGACATCAGTTGTTATGTATGTGCGCAGAAGAGACAGAAAATCTGCAAATGCCAGTCATTGAATGTGTGCTGCTCAATCTTTTCATTGTCGTTCACAATTGAAAAAAAGTCACGTAATGTGGCCCCAGCTTAAGATGGACAAAAAGCAGAGTGCAATATCCCTTCCATCAGGTTAGTGTGATAGATGTGTTCAATAATTTAGTATGGCCCTTGAAGGATGTTATAAATATTGAAATGCCCTTGATAGGAACAAGGTTCCCCACCCCTGCTTTAATGCTAACTTTGTCAAATCTTGCAGAATAAGAAGAGTAGAAGAGGCAGTCCAACATACCATGACCAACATCTGAGATATCAGTCGCAGACAGTGTGGACATCTTCTTCAGAGAAGCTTGTCATTCCGAAACCAACATGCACCTGCACTGCACAAACAAACAATAATTATACAAACAATATGAGAGCCAGAACAGAGAGCTGCATGAGAACAGAACGGCAACAGGTTGATTTCTAATATGATGAAATAATTACTGTATCTAAAAAAAAAAAAAAGGAAATAAATTGGCAATATAACTTCTAATTAAGCACAAAAGTATATTGCAATAAGATATTGCCTGAATTTCCAGCCTGGGGATTCATAAATTGGTATCTTATCTTATATTCCCTTCGTAACAGCACATTTGTCTACATTTTAAATGGCATAAAAATAAAGTTACTATCTGCAATCTTATTCCTCTTTGAAACCACTTTATAGGAGAATAAATAAGCTAAAGAAGATTTGTGATTGTTTTTGAGAATTTTGACATAGAAAGACTTGTTGTTTGATAAGTCTTGTGGTTTTGGAATATTTGTATAAACTTGGGGTAATTTGTGCCACGAAAGCCACTAAGCGGAAAACCAACGATCTTAAAAAGCAGAAATGAGAATTGGTCATGTGTCATAGATGGCTCTATTTCTGGAAACTTTTTTTCTGGGTGCCACAGCAGGACTCTGCTCTTCTTTCTGTCTGGCTTAGAATAACAAAAACAATTGAATCCTGTGAAAAATATGCAATTATATGATCGCATCTAAGGATGTAGCGGATGTAGTCATCTTTAGAATGAAGCATAGGCCACCGATGACAGTATAACAGCTGTATAAATGTCATTGTCAGTTTGTGGAGGTGAAGTTATTTGCATGCACGTGTGGGTGAGGCGGCCTGTATTCAAGTGTTATGAACAGATTTTTTGGGCTAAAACGGTATTCAGTCGCACACGGCCTTAAAGCACAGCCTGACTTAGGAACACTTAAAAAACAATCCCAATTTAACTACAGTTTCAAAACTTGCCAACGCTGATTGAGTAATGGAAGTGTGCCAACATGAATGGACTGGCAAAAATAACCCAAATATTGATATAGTGCCCCATTTAGCTCACATTAACACAGTTTAGCACTGAGAGGAAGATTTTATACCGTTTCAGGCCGGAAATGGGGTTGACCTTACCTCTGAAGTTGATGTCTTATAATAGTCTATCCATCCTCTCCGTGCCAGTCCAAAACCTCCGTTTGCCAAATATCCCTGCGTGGGCCAAAGCCTTGAAGACGCCCAGGTGGAGAAACACAAAAATCCCCCTCGCTTTTCTGTCCCCCAGATGGAACAACAATGACTGGGTGTCTTTTACAAGAACAGGAAAGTACGATGAGCAATCCCTTTCTACAATGCCCTGTGGGAAACAAGAGGAGCAAAAGGAAGAGAGAGAGGGAGAGAGAGAGAGGGATGAAGGGAGGGAAGGAGGTTGAAAACGGGAACACAAGAGGTTACTATCGGTCGTTTGTATGGCTCTAAAATCCCCACGGGGACATGGTGCTCCAACCTTTTTTCTGTTTGAGTATCTAAGCAGCCATTTTTTTATGCAAACACCCTTCCACACTGAGGGAGAATCCCGTCTTCATAGCAAATCTCTTCATGAAATCACGCCATTGCCTGAGTTGACCATCAAAATAGGCTATTTCACCGTGAAACTGAAAGGGTTAAAAACAGTGTCATCATTTAGATCGGTTGTTGGTGTTGGGTGTTGGGTTTTTTCTATGTGCAGGTCGTCAGTAGTCTAATGAGTAAATACATTACATTTATATCAAATACTACACTACACCCATGCATCATAGGCAAGGGTGAATCTGTGAATGAAGCTTGAATTATATCACAGATTAGGGATCTTTCCTTGAAATCTATTGTAAAATTAGAAAGGGAAAGAAAGTTCAACTCTGTTATATTGGCCTTATATTCACAAACAGAGAAATAATAAGTCAATATTATCACAGCCCACTGCAATGAAACCAAAGAGATAAGTTAATTTATCAGCGGCTTACTGGGCAAATTCAACATATTTTGATTTAGAAGCGTCCTGCTCAGCATGCAATCTTACGTAACCCAACATGCTTTCTGTCCAAGTCCAATGTTCATCTTATCTTATCACTCAGTTACCTCTGTATGGATTAGTTCATGGAGCGGTGGATATATCATGACAGTGCTTTAAAAAGGGGTTGAAATTGTTACGCTTGATTTCCTTGGTGAGATCAAGAAATTGATTGAGTTGAAATCAAGATCATTAAAGATGAATATAAGAAAGAAGATTTTTTCCCCCAGATTAAGGATTTGACCAAAGGGCACAAAAATCCTTGTTATGCATGTAGAATATCGGTATAACACAAAGGTCTAGATCACATTCCAATATCCATAGTCGGGCAGAATATGTAGATGGAATGTGAAAAATCTCTTCTATAATAGACAATAAAGTTCCCTTAAAATGAATGAAAGAGCGCACACATCAATGTCAGACTTCCATAGAAAACTACTTGACTTGTTAATCATTGGATTTCCACTACTAGGTAACTTCACTCCAAATAATAATGAATTATTATCATGACATTGCATTATGACATGTTGGACCCTGTACCGCAAAGTGAATTCAATTATTCATACTCATATCATTGAACTTGATATTAGCAGCAGACTAGTCTTATACAGAAACAAAATACTTAATAAATGTCACAATTATTGTCGTGATCCATGTGAGGTACTCAGACCTTCTACTTAAATAAAAGTACAAACACACTGACACAAAATTTCTAGTAGTAGTAATAGTACCACAGTGACATTTCTACTTAGGTAAATGTATAAAAGCTCTTAAATATACTTATTAAAAGTACATGGAATATCAAGAGCCCCGATAGAAGAGAGCTTATGATACCACATCCAGCAAATACTATACCTTTTACGCAGATCCTGATTATAATTTACAGTAATACAGTATAGGTTGTGTCATAGTCACAAGAATATGGATCAAGTGATTCATCGATGAGCAATCCTAAATCATCAGTTTGATAGATCCAGTCCCTGATTTTGACATATATACTGTAAATCCTGATTTGTTTTACGTTAAGTAACGTGGCTGCGTTATAAATGTAGTAGAGTAACAAGGATAGATATTTACTTTGAAATGTAGTGGAATAAACATTGAAACGTCTCTTTCCACCACTGACGGTGCTTACAGACAAATCCACATTGCTCTGTTGGCAATAACAAAGATGCCTCCCAATAAACGGAAATATATTAGAATATCTATAGTAAGCATGATTGGTGGGAATGGGACGATGGGTAAAATCTCAGAATATCTGCGGATGCGAATCCCCCACACTCAGCATCAACATTGTGACAACACAACAGGAAAGTGCTTCCAGTCGTGATTGCGAGAATTCTGTTTCACGCAAAAAGTTCCCACAGCCCATGTCCATGTTGAAATAGGTTCCCTCTGGTGGTGGCACCTGTTCACACAGACAGACACAAAGTGGCGATCGGCGACTCCTCTCAGATTTGACGGGATGAGAATCAAAACAAAGGGAATTGACTGTCAAAAGGAGTAGCATGTTCCTGCAATAGAGGAGGCTGCAGTTTCAGGACCTCATTTCTAGTTTTTGTGACAGCGCCTAGGACACATGGACGACACTAAGATTATAACTAAACTTAACCATCTCTAAGCTTATACCTAAACTTAACCATGATCTAAGCTTATACCTAAACTTAACCATGACCTCCAAGCCTATACCTAAACTTAACCATGACCTCCAAGCCTATACCTAAACTTAACCATGATCTAAGCTTATACCTAAACTTAACCATGACCTCTAAGCTTATACCTAAACTTAACCATGACCTCCAAGCCTATACCTAAACCATGATCTAAGCAATACCTAAACCATGATCTAAGCATATACCTAAAGTTAACCATGATCTAAGCTTATACCTAAACTTAACCATGATCTAAGCTTATACCTAAACATAACCATGATCTAAGCTTGTACCTAAACTTAACCATGATCTAAGCTAATACCTAAACTTAACCATGATCTAAGCTTATACCTAAACCATGATCTAAGCTTATACCTAAACTTAACCATGATCTAAGCTAATACCTAAACCATGATCTAAGCTAATACCAAAACTTAACCATGATCTAAGCTTATACCTAAACTTAACCATGATCTAAGCTTGTACCTAAACTTAACCATGATCTAAGCTTATACCTAAACTTAAACATATCTAACCTTATACCTAAACATAACCATGATCTAAGCT
>OMKR01001253.1:0-10642 GCA_900302355.1 Cyttopsis rosea
GTCTGATTCTTCCGGGGAACTGGTTCAGGTAGCACCATCTGCACACACGGATTTTATTTATCGTCTATCTTTCTTTGTTTACACAGCTGACATCAGGACGCTGCTGAAGCGGCTGCGTTTCCCCCGAGGGGACGAATAAAGTGCAATTCAAGCTGAGCAACAGTGATGAAACTGCTGGTTAAGATCCACGACCACCTGCCCTTTTTTTATGAAATGTAATAATGTGGAATTACCTATAAATGGGACATGGACTTGGTTTTGTTTAGAGAATTATGGATCTACTTGCTGACATGTTGACGTTCTCAAGGGCCTGTAGAAAGCGTTCTAATCATTTATCCATTTATGACTCGGCACCATGAACATGCAGCCGGCAGAAGGACACAGGTTTTACAGCGTACCTAGCCGCACAGTAAATACTGTTACAATGGGGGATGGCATCCGACAGCACAGTCAATATCCCTTTTTTCTTTTTAGTGACACTTTTATGGGACTAAAATATTATGATATACAAAATATGATGGTACTTTTTAAAGGAATTTTGTTATAAGTTCATTTTCATTATATAAAATATTTAAAAAGAAAATGCCCAATTAAATGCATTTTGTTTGTTTACTTTTATATTAATACTATACTTTTAATAATGTAAAGCACTTTCAGCTGCATATTGTCTATAAAACCGTGCTATACAAATAAAGGTGGTTATTATTATTATATTACATTTTCCAGAAATAAAGTATTACTTCTGTAATGGATGCATCCTTTGCATTATGGGGACAGAAAAATTTCACTCAATTAAAGCATTCTTCACAAAAGCCCCGTGTCTGACCTGTCGGGGTTGGGTGAACCCTCCTGTCTCTTCTCGAAGCTGGTGATGGGCGTCACGGCCTGGATGGCGGTTTGGTTCAGCCGGATGGCCACAGCCTGAACAACAACAACAAACGTGGTAAACAATGTTACACTACTGCGTTATCATGCAGGTCATGTGACACACCACTAGAGGGAGAACTTTTCTTCTCAACCTGTAGCTTTATTGTTATAAATCATTCATATTCATATTGTTATGAATAAACATCACACGGGCGAATGGGTGTTTAGTTTTGATATAGCCTGTAACCTGTTTTTCTGTTATTAAATGAAGTTCGCCGTACCTTATTTAATAGCCTACTTCCTTTAGTAGTTAATCGTGGTCTATGGCCCACTTCCATATATGTAATTATAAATCTGACTCCAAACAGGTTTCCCAACTCTGTTATAAATTAATAATGGTACGAAACAATATGCTATTAAAAACATATATAATCATAATCTTTCTAGTAATCGTTAAGCCACGTGGCCACTAACAGGGCTCTGAGAAAAAATTGCACATATAAAAAAAAAAAAAAGTAAACCCAAAACAACACAATTCAAAATGGCAGAAATTAAAACTTAAATTGTCCACGTGAGAAAAATGATTCTAACGTCCAGATTTTTATTTTCTATCTGTTGGCAATTCATCTCGACAAGAATTCTATTAAATAAACCAATTATTATACTAGACAGTAGACAACTATTTGCAGTTCACAAACAACTAATTTGTTACAAATGAGGAAGTCCATACGGAGATAAACAGACACACACCCAAACACACACGGAAAGCGGAGGCAAAGGTCGACTCTGCCTCCAGATAAGAGCCTTGTCCCAGAAACTAGACGCAACATTGCAACAAACACACCCGAGTTACTCTGCCTCATCTCTGGTGAATAACAGTTTTCTTATCAGAATCAACACCACTGCAAACAGGGAAATCCTGGAGTCAGTTCATTGGAGCAAAATCACAGTTTTGTGCTGCAGCACCTTGTCGGCCATTTTCCTCCATGTATCGTGATGAAATTATATTTTTGATTCTTGTCATCGTTCCTATCAATTTCTATGAAATACTCACTGTCTTATTAAGAATAGTTTGAAATAAAATGTGATGTAATATATATAACCATTATTCAAAACATGTAAAAAAAAAAACATCCTCAACGTTTTCAAAAGGAGATGTGTGGGAAGTGTTCAGAGAAGTTCTGCTGTTAACAGTTATACATGATGGGAACCAACATTTTAATTTGGAGGACTGGGTTTAAAAATAACCTATCCTTTAAGTTTTGGTCTAATATACACAGTGGTATTAAGTATTTAAGTACATTTTTCAAATATCTGTACTTACTTAAGTATATTCAGTTTCAAACACTTTCGACTTATACTCCACTGCATTTTAAAGCACATATTTATGCTTTTTACCCGACTACATTTCTAACACAGTTGTGTTACTTTATGTATTTTATCTGGATTCATATACATTTTGTTTTGAAAATATGGATTTATATCCATTCACATTCTTTAAATCAGGATTTATATTTATCAAAAGCAAGACACATCAAGATGCTGAGCACTCATCTACAGAAAAAGGTACAGTAGTACTTTATGCTGTATTATAGACGAGACATGACTTTTTAATACTTTAAGTAGATTTAAGAGCTACTAGTTAGTAGTACAGCTAGTACTGTACTTATCTACTTTTACTGTATTTGTACTTTAACGCTGAGGACTTCTTCCACCACTGGTTATACAGTACTTTATATTACCAAATAGTTCAACAGGATCAACCCCAGCTGGATTCTAGAGTATGAGAATTAAAATATTATATAAGCACAGATAATAATACATATTTAAATTCCGTAATAAATTCCCTATGACAATAGATTCTTCCCCATTCCCCAGCGATCATATGTTAGTTCAAGACCCAGGGTGTATCTCTACAAAGGGTTAGGGGTTAGGACTGTTGAATCAGGGCACTGCGTTTAGCTTATGTACTATACAGTATATATGTGTCCAAACAAGGAGCCATGTGTTTTGGGTCATCTGTACATGTGCGTATGTGTTTTACCTCTGGGTTGTCCGTCAGGTAGATCTGTCTGGAGATGTTGTTCACCGTGCAGATCCACTGAGGAAGAAACAGAGATGTAAGTCAGGAAGCTGCTTCCAGTTGTGACGGGCAAGTCAGGTGTGCTCATGTACAAGCTCAGAATCTGAAGGCTGCACAAATTCATCTCGACAGATCCTCCTTTGTTATGTGCAACAAAGACTTTCTTTGAAATCTCAGAATCAGGGTTTCTGCAGGTTTCAACAAGTTAAATTTAAGACTTCTTACGACCTTTTGAAGACTGTGAATGCAATTTAAGACCTATTTCACGTCCATACTGCCAATGAGTACAAAGGATATGAAGGAAAACCAGAGTCCCAGAATTACTTGCAAAGTAAATGAATTTATTCACATTCAACATGACTACACAGAACTGTGCGTACACAAGAGTAATGTCTGTGTGCGCTGTTCTCGAGCCAGATCTCGTTGAACTTGCACTTGAACTAGCACATTATATGAAAGTAACGTTAACAGAAACAATTTTAACTTATTACTTGTAGAAGTAGCTATTTTTTTTGATGAGAGGAGACGCCACATTAGCCCACACACATCGTGACACACTGGCTCTGGGTGTGCTCCGATAAATTGTGACCGGGCTGCACAGTTTGCGTTAGTGGTTATTGGTTCCATTTTGTAATTTTGTTACAGAGTGATCGATGCAAATTTAGAGACTGAAGTTAATGCAACTTTAGAAAAATAACGTTACGGTTGCAGTGTGTAGAATCAATGTTGGATTTGGCCTGTCAAAATCGTATTTAAGACATTTTAAGGCCTAAAATTCAGATTATTGGATTTTCCTTTTTTGTTTCATTTGACTTTTTAAGGACCCACAGAAACCCTGCAGATGTACGACGTAAGGCAGAGTGCCGTGGCTGTAATTGCTCCTTTGATTCCTACCTCCTCATACTCCTTTTTGCTCTCGGCTTGGAGAATCATTGACCTGCAATTGAAGAGGGAAATGAGAAAATAAGTGTGAGGACAAATATCAAAAGTGCTCTTTGAATTTCATATTTTCCGTGTATTCTGTACTGTACTGTAGATTATCTGTATACAACAAATCAATCATTGTTTTTGACCAATACAGCGATAATCAAGTGATATTTAGACCCTCGAAATGAAACCTGATTCAATCTGAGACCCTCTATATAAATAAGCAATAATTATTTTTTTCATGTATATATTAACAGCCAACCTCCAATAAATACATGGAGGAAAAAAATAAGTATTGCATCTTGTAAATAGGGGGGTCTCGGATTGAATCAGGTTTGATTTAGGGAGTCTCTAGAGAAACCCCGGGTCTAGACCTATACATACACGTCCATTCAACATCCATCAAACCGTGGGAACCTTCCGTACGTTTTTCCTGTGGGAGAGGTGATCTGAAAGCAGTAGCGTCGGTCCTCACACTCCACGGCCATGACGGAGCTGTTGTCCAGGTCCAGCACCATGCCCCCCGCCACCGCCCCACGAGGCTGGCACATGAGGTTCCCTCCCTGGGTGAAGAAGTACAGCCGGTCCCAGGCTGTGGTCACCAGGCCCGTCTTGCTGGAGCACGCAGAAGAACAGAATGGATGGATGGAGAGTTCGAAACAAGGAACACTGGGCAGATGTTGGCAGGGGTTAAATTGGGGGTGGACGCCATTTTTGTTCTGCGAGTCATTACAGTAGTATCAATATCACTGGTTCAAGAGTGACAGACACATAGATGGACGGAAAAAAGGTAGAAAACCTTTCTCAAGGTGTGTTAATTAAATAATAAATAATTAAACTGGATTTCTCCAAGAGATTTTTCCAGATGTTTAACCGTTCATATAGAAATATAATAATAATAATAATAATAACTAGAATAGGTTTATAAAAATCTAAATTACTGTCCACCCATCTCCAAAACGCCAATTTAACCCCTGGCTGTAGGACAACTGTACTGTAAAATAAACAGCTTCACAGGACTTCCAGCAAGCATAAATTAGTCCTTGGACGAGTGCTTCATCTAAGCCGACGCCGCCTGATTTCCATTAGGAGCAGGCTTGTTTATGACTCATCTAATACGCTGCAATGCTTCATCTTGTTCCTTCCTTCTGAAATGTACAGGTACTCTCAAATATATATACTGTATATTCCCTTCAATTAACATGAAAAAGTTCACATCTGCTTCCTGTTGTTGACTCAGACCCTCACGATGGGAAAACAACATGAAAGTATAAAAATGGCCCGCGGAGCCAGCGTCCTCTGACAAGCACTCGCCGCTGGCGGCGGGGTGTGTCATTAAACAAAATGGCATCCTGCGAAAACCTTTTCTGTGGTGTCACACACATTTGTCAGAGACTGGACGTATATGAGGGAGAGGGAGTGTGACAGCTCTGACATTTCACTAAATCAAATGGCAGGCTACGCGGCAGTTCTTCCCCCGGAGCCATTAAGGAAGTTTCTCCGCTCGTACATCCACGCGGCAACAAGCCGACAGCGCAACCTGTCAACACCTCGCCACCTCGCACTTCCCTCACCGCGATCACACTTATTTCCAACGGTTTAAGCAGGCATGGCAGAAGTTTTTTAAACCAGGATAACATCTTTTTTTTGTCCAAAACAAGATACCATGATGAAATTTACATTATTTGACATATTTTTGACAACTTCTTATTGAAAGTGCAAGTCCATAAGAAGTATGCGTTGGGTGGATTACACAAGTCCCAGAATTCCATTCAAAACGGCAACTTCTTTCAACACCTCGTATTCACAATAAGACCGTCAAATTATTTTCTCGAAAAATTTGCCTGCCTGCCTTTGGTGAATGTTCATCCATATCAACAGTTTATTGACCACAATTAGCTACGCTGATATATCCAATTCAGTGCATTCTTGCGGGAAAGGCGGACCGCGCCACCAACATTGGAAACAGCGTATAGAGGAGCACATGCATGACGCAAACACATTGAATGGCCGTTTCTTATAAAGGTGCCAGCAAAATAAACTGTTTGTGTAATTGCTCTCACTTCCTGATGTTGAGGAAGCCGGCCTTCTGGATGAGCGTGCGGTTCACAGGCTCCGGGTCTTTGTCCGGCATGTAGACGCAGTCGTCCACAGACAGGAGCTCTCTCTGGGACAGACGCATGGACTCGGCCTCGCTGTCCAGGTGGGCCTGGATGCTGCGGACGAGGATGGGAATTATGACCAAAAGAGGCTTTGCTGGGATCTTATTATTATATGATATCGAGTATAAACGCAGTTTGAGGCATTTTGGATTTCTGAATTCTATTCTAAAATTATTTAAAAAATTACAGGGTTGCGGTTAGGGAATCAAAATTTAGTGGAGGATAGGGTAGAGAGAATTCTGATGAAATTATATGGAAGTAATTAATAATTCGGTACATTTGCAACTTCTTTATGATAGGATTTAACTGCCAGTCAGTTTTAAAAATAATGTGTGGCCTCATCTTATAGTTTTTCAAAAATTTCAAAATTAAATTGAATATAGTCTACAACATTCCCAATCAAGATATGACACTGTATCATAATATTGATTTATTGCCTACCCCTGTATTAGGATCCAACTATATTGAAACATTAAGGACAAATATCCTGTAGAGGTTCATCAATGCCACATGAGTGTGAAAGCAGATGAGTTATTCCTTACTTCTGTGTCATGTTGGAAACAGATGAGAGGAAGTTTTCCATCTTCTTGGAGACCAGCTCCATGCCTTTCTTGAAGAAACCGTTCTGAGAAAAGGACAAAGTATGAGAGGGTCTGCCGGCCTCCACAGCTCATTTCAAGGCTGACTGGCCAAAATGTTGGAGCTCTGTATTACCTACAAACCCTATGACTAGAGCCATCACAAATATTTCAAAATGACCCGGTCGCAATTATTTGAGCTGAACGTGATCATTTCGCAAAGTCGTTAGATTCCGTAATTATATAATATAAGATTTTAGGCCAAGTTGAGAAATGTTGCACCAAATAGAAGGCCAATTTTTGTGTTCTGGTGTTCAATGCCAAGAAATGGCTCTTCTCCATAGATACATCATAGGGCTTATGTTATGACAGTGACGTAAAGTGAACAAAAAAGGCAATTGATTTATTGAGCAAAGTTATTCTGACCCATCATGTCCTTATAATGGACAGAACATGTCTTCATGGACTGACTACATGGATTTGGTCTATTCCCACATTTCGAGAACGTAGACAAAGAACAAAATGGTTTAAGTGGTTTGAGCTCTTCACATTTCACACTTATTTTAACCTTGAAACCTTTTCACACCCTGTGCGTTTCAGTACCTGTGCTTGTGTGTAGCCCAACATGGGTTCCAGCATGGCCACCCGCTTGCGGTACTGCAAGGCGTTGAGGGCGCAGTAGTACTGCATGGAGGCCTGGTGCTGCTTCCTGCGAGAATACGCCACCTCCTTCACCAAGTCGGCCTTCAGCTGCCACAGAAAGGAGAGGCTCCAATTAGCATATGCAAAGAGTGTCCACAGGTCTGGCAAAAACACCACTACACATTCACACATGCAAATATATAGTAGCATGCTCCTCTCATGAATGCAATCACACACAGCCTAAAATCCTGGTGTAGCGCACTGCATCTGTCTGCCAGACGACAGATAGCTACTTGTTTCAAGTGGAGTTTGTTGACATAACCCATTATGGGGACGTTACCAGAATGTCAGTCTGTCAGTGTATTGCTTGACACCAAGATATTATTAGGATTTGATCAAAAAAGCTTCAGAAAGAGAGACTTAAATTATTTGCCAATGCCATTTACATCTTATGGTAATTTATCTTGCATTTAACCCATACTAGCTATTAGAACCCACACCCAGGGACAACTCCAGTTCTAGAGCTTGGTTTAAAAGTCGTTGAACAGACTTGAATTTATCTCCACATTTTTCCCCACCTATATGAAACCTAATTCAATCCGAGATCCCCGATTTAAAAGAGGTGAAACGCTTTTTGTCCATGTATTTATTTGTTTATTATTATTTAAATGTTTTTTTAAGTTGATTGGGAGTTTTGTGGCTTAAAAGTCTAAAAATGTCAGGCTTTGCAACTGTGTTTTATTAGGTGAAAAACACGACTTAACCGACTAGGCTTTTTACGGTTGTATCGGCTGACATTTTTAACAAACTAAGTAAAAGATCGAACAAACTTAACTTAATAGATTTTTTAACAAAATTTTTAAACTATAAATAAATATCTTTTTTTTTTTCCATTTACCCGTACGCAACATGTCTTAGGAATCATGGAACATGGAAATCAGAGCACGCACAGCAACACAGAAACCCTCCTCCCGGTCCGGTCCAAACTCAGGACCTAACAGCGCTGACCACTGATCCACCGCACTCCCCACGTCCCTTCATCCCACACAAAAGAAAGAACTTTTCGGTCACTCCACCTTCTCGTTCTCCTTCTTCTTGGGCAGGCGGCTGTACTTCACCATAGCGGCCTCGTGCTCTGCGGAGGAGAGCAGGGTCGTGTGAGAGTCATCTGAAAAACTAAACTACGGTGACTTAAATTTTAACTTCCAGTACAGTACGTACCGTCGGTGGCGATGCCAAATATCTCCCTCAGCGTGCTGATCTCTGAAACATTTAATATTTATAAAAATAATTTTTAAAAATACTGATGAGTTTAACAATTTTGCATTTTAACAATTTTGCATTTTTATAATTGACCAATCAATATCTCCAGACTTTATATTCTCAAATAACATATTTTTTTAGATGTAATGTTTTATATATTTTTTAAAGCCTAATAAAACATAATAAATAGTTATGATATTACAAAGAACAGACCTGTGTGTGTGTGTAACTACCTGTGAGGTCTTTTTCACGGAATTGGATCAAAGGGAACACCATGCTGTCCGCCATCTGGTTGGCGAGCTCCGTGTGGAGGCTGTTCAGCTGCACCAGGCGACAATATGAGACATGTTGTATTACGGCTGCTTTAGGACACAGAGGAGCGGCCTTGGGTGCTTAATATATCCCGATACACTGTATGTCTCCATTACTGTAACATGCTGTAATAACTCAAACCGCCACGACTACTTTCAGTGGAAAATAGTGTGCAATTAAAGAAATGTGCTTCGGCCACATCATAGAGTGTTCTATTGGAACCATGAAGAGATGATCAAATCACACACAACAGACACAGTATTTAGAAAACATTGCGCAACGTCCCAAAAACAAGGATGTCAAATTTGTTTTACCGCCTGTCAAGCTGCCTAACAAGGTCACAGAGTCCAACCGAGTTCACTTAGTCATCCACGGAGAAGAGCAGGACTAGGCAATAAGGGAGAATTTAATATCATGACAGCCATAGTAAATTTTAGACAGCATCACTTAATATTACCATATCCTTCCCAAGATTAAAAATCTAATTTTAAAGAATTCAAGTGACGTTCATCACATCAAACTATTTTCTTAAGAGTGATATCAGCCTAAACTCAAGGATTTCAAATGACCAAAACTCTCTACATAAACTAATATTTCAGACCTCATATTGTGAAAAATCTCTGTTCATATCTTAGATGACAAAAGGATTTACCCAGTATGACTATATCTTACTTTCAGGATAATACAATGAGCACGTAAAGAAACACACTTTATAATTATAATGATGATTTATCTGCAATACGAGCGATGAGTTCTGAGTTAAAGAGTTAAATACAGTGAGTAAGCAGAAGCGATCCTGCTTATTCAAGTTAGTTATTTTTTCCGTTGGACACTTCAACTTTCAGAAAACCATGCCATACTTACTCGGAAACATGCAAATGCTCAGATATACAAATGTGTGTAAAAAAAATGGTAATACAGAACCCTTACCTCGCCCACAGTTTTGGCAAAGTGCTGCAGCGTGGTGATTACCTCCTCGTCACCTTTTCCCAGGGCAAAATTCTGGACAGACAAACGGAATGTCAAGATAAGTTAAACATCGTCAGAATTTACAGAGGGGGCGATGAAAAATAAATAAATAAAATACAAAGGTCTTCATCTCGAAGAACCAGGCTAGAGGTGCCAATAAATCCTGTTCTGAACGGCTGGATGAACACTGCTCACAAGTAAAAGGCATAAAAACGGTATAAAGGGGCTTTTATTCATTTATCTTGTGTATTTATTTGATTAGATTTATTGAAGTCCAACTTTTGTTCAGACTTGAACACCTGTTCTGTTATGTGCTTTTATGCTTACATTTGTCCTTCACCAGGCAAATCTCTGCATGGGGGGTTATGAGTCAGAATGCACGTATTTTCCTACAGGGTTCCACGTAGACTCCACACTACTGTATGTTAGAGTGCAAGTGTGAAAGGGGGAATCCATCATTATTGCCAGAAAACTGTTTTTACATCTAAAAAAAAAAGGGCCTTTAAGTCAACGTTCCACAATTCTATCTCCATATGGTAAAATGAAAAAACACTTTATAGGTTGACTTCAACAATATTTCAATAATACCTTTTCATATCCTGTTAGCTATCATTTACTTTGGTAGTAGCTCAAAATACCTTAAAATACAGAAAATACATGAAAAATATGTCAAGATGCACACACTCACAAAGACATTTTCATGCATCTGCAGTAATATTACATTCATTTCTCAACCATATACAGAAATGATCAGGAGTATAATCAATCTAGTCTAATCAATGTTATTTCCTAGCGGAGTGTTTTCTACACGGTCTACTCACTTTTTTCTCGTATTCTAG
>OMKR01001254.1:0-10588 GCA_900302355.1 Cyttopsis rosea
TTATGATGATGAGAATAGTAATGCTAATAATAATAACAATGATAATAATAATAATAATAATAATAATAATAATAATAATAATAATGAGAATTATAATAATAATAATGACGATGATAATAATAATAATAATAATAATAATAATAATAATAATAATAATAATAAGAGAGCTTGTTCATCATTACAATCTCAGGTTTCACAATGAAAGTGATTACTATTAGTAGACCATAATAATAATAAGCACATTTAGTGCCTTTTAGTCACATTTAGAGTGGTAAACGGGATAGTAGTCCGCAGTGGTTCTATTTCACTGTAAAAAAAAATAAAAATAAAAAAAAAGGGGGGAAAGGAAAGGAAAGGAAAAGGAAAAAAAAAAGGAAAAAAAAGAAAAGGAAAGTGTGCTGGGGTCGAAGACAGGCTGTGGAAAGGCCTTCAGAATAAAGTTGTTCGCCCTGCAGAGGACACCGAACCCAGCTCCATGTCTGGTGTTATTCACACTTGTGGGAGGCTGGTTCTGGTTTGGTCTGATCGCAGAACAGAACGTCTGCTTCGCGGGGATATCTTTCAGTTGAATCTGTTCCCGTTGCAGGATTCTTCACAAATGAAAAACTAGAAAAGAAAAAGAAAAAGAAAGAAAAGAAATCAAGATGAGGACACTTATCTTCTTTCTCCATCAAATCCAGGATATGCCCCCGCTTTTGAACCGTGACTGCGTTTCCTTTCAATTTCATTCATTGGCTTATTTTCTCTAAATATTAAAGGCTGGGACACGCGTATCGTAAATAGAGATTTGCGGCCGTATAGTCTCTCACGTGAGAGGTTTTTCTTTTTTACTTTTGTTTTTATTGTTTGTTGTTTTATAGCCTCGTCCAAGTCTCCTATGATTTAAATTCATGAATCCACTCAGTGGTTCGAACCGTGTGAATTAGTTTGGTGGTTTGAGTTGAAATCCAGTGGTTTGAATGAATACATCTATCCAGTGGTTTGGGGGTATAAATGCATCCAGTGATTTGAATTCACGAATTCACTCAAATCCCCGCGATGGCTGCAAGTGGCAGAACAGCTTTCTGTTTCTGTCTAAACTTGGTGCTGGGGGAGCACCAAGCATTTCACTGACCTGGAAGTATAAGCATTGTGTGCCTCCTCGCTTATGAATACTATAGAAATATTGTGGCGAGCTATATCCGTAATACAAATTGATTACGTACACCGCACAACCAACAGGAGTGGCTTTTATTTTTCCATCCAACAACACACATCTGAATCCCCGAGGCCGTAACCGGCTACGTCAGTCTACGTCATGGTCCTGTCGTCAGTAGTCTACGTAGTTTGGTTCACCTCCCAACGCAAGCAACACATCCCAACACGAACAGAACATCCCGAACAACTGAAAACACATCATAAATCACAACAAATCTCCAGACCCATAATCCTTTGCATCGAATACAACATAATGCCGCGCGGCCCACCCCCTTGGGTCGCTACAGAACCCCCACCTGAGGGGTCAGTCGCCGCGACGACCCCGTCACCTAATACAAAGTCCGCAAAATGTCCAGCTCTGTGCCCCCGGCAATCTCAGGCTCGGGCGGGACCCCGAACAACAGTTCCTGTCCGAACATGAGTGCCACAGGCGTACACCGGCTGGACTCCTGCACAGCAGTTCGGTAAGACCACAGGACCAGAGGCAGGTAGGGGTCCCAGTCCCGCTGGTGTCGGCTGGTGAGGATGGCCAGCTGAGTTGCCAGGGTTTGGTTGAAGCGCTCAACCAGCCCATCGCTCTGGGGGTGCAGCGTCGTCGTCCTCGTCTTGCTCACCCCCAGCCAGCTGCACACCTCACCGAACAACTGGGACTCCAGCAGGGACCCCGAAAAGGGCGAACACCTCCTCCACCAGCCTCTCCGCTGGTGGAGGAGGTGCCGGACGCAGCAGTGCATGTGTAGCTCGATATCCTGTTGGCACCCTGGCCAGTAGAACCGTCCGAGGAGACGGTGAAGAGTCTTAGTGCGAGACTTACCAAGAGTGCCCCATCCCCGCTGCACCGTGGACCAGCTGGAGGACTTGGGGAGGGAGCACACTAGGCACCAGCAGCTGGAGCAGGTTGTTCCCCGTCAGGGGGCCTGCCATCGACGGTACACCACCCCAGTCATGGAGCTCAAGGTTGCCCCACTGGGAATGGTAGACCTGCACCTCACACCTGCATGGTGACACCTCCGCCCACACTAGTTGCTGTCCTTCCTCCAGCCAGCACCGCACTCGCACCAACACTGTATCCACTCCCTGATGTTGATGCAGCTCCTGGTTTAACAACAGCAGCCACCTCTTGTCGCTGCTGGTCTGGTTGGCCTCCACCATCAGAGTCATCTGGTCTGGACAGGGACAGCGGGACACGGCGTCACCGTTACCATGCTGACGTCCTGGCCTGTGCTGCACCTCAAAGTCATATCCCCGTAGGGCCTCCAGCCACCAGGCTACCTGGCCCTCAGGGTTACAAAAGTTCAGGAGCCAGGTGAGGGAGGCATGGTTGGTGTGTAGGAGGATCCGACTCCCGTGCAGGTAGTGGAAGTCGGAAGTGGCGCAATGCCTGGACCACCGTCAGCAGCTCCCGCCGGTTGTCACAATAGTTCCTTTCGGCCCGGCCCAGTGTAGTAGGCCACCGCCTGCTCCCCACCCTCTTTCCTCTTTGGACAAGACAGCCCCCACCCCCACGTTGCTGGCGTCAATGTCCACAATGAAGAGCTGCTGGGCATCAGGGTAGGACAGGGGCCTCGATCAGGGCGCTCCGGAGTCAGGTAAAGGCAGCGTTGCAGGTGTCATCCCAGCAGAATGGGCAGCCCTTGTTGGTGAGGCAGTTAAGTGGGCTGGCTAGGGTGGCAAAGTCCCTCATGAACTGGCAGTAGGATCTCCCAGATCTTTTCCTCCGCTACGTGACGCTTGGCCAGGGCCAGACGATTGGGCCACTGGTGGATGGGTGGGGACGAGCCAGCGATTGCATGCTGGACCAACCCCGTCTTCATGCAGTCGTCGTCTCTGGCGGCATAGAGTTTGATGTTGTCATCGAGGAGCTCCTTCAGCTTCTGACATTGGGGATCAAATCCCTCACGGCTACGTTCCCACAGCTCCTGGACGGGACGCAGGTCTCAGTAGAGGGAAGAGAGGTAGGCGATGTAGAGGCCCCCCTGGTGTCTGGTGGCGATGTAGAGGACCCCTTGGCAGCTGGCGGCAATGTGGAGGACCCCTTGGCGGCGATGTAGGGGACCCTGTCCCGCGGTGGTCAAGCCGAGTGCTCCTCCTCTGGCCAGGGTGGAGCGTCTCCGAGCCGATGGTGAGCAGGGCCCGGGACATGTCAACCTGGGCGCCCCAGCAGGTCTAGGCTGATGATTCATGGGTCCTTGATGTGGGCTAGCCAGAACTCATGCACCATGTCCTGGTCTCCGACGGGAATCCGCACTGGTTTCATGCCCTTCATGCTGGCTCTTTCCCCCGTCACTATCCTCATCTGGTCAACAGTAGGGGTCAAGGCTGAAGAGGGTACCCCCCTGGTGTCCCGCAGGACTCCTTGTGGACCCAGTGTCGACTGGCTCATCTGGACGCTGCTCTGTGTGGCTGGTGGATCTGAATGGCAGACGGCATTGCAGTATCCCCCCTGGCCACCATGGGTTGGCTCCCATCTTGGCTCCCATGTTGCACCGGGAACTTGCTCTTCATCAGTCGAGATTCACTGACGCCATTGGGTCGGGCCGGGCGGCCCTGTCAGCTGGCCCAGCTCCTGTATAGCCTCTGGTATTTCACAGAGCTCTCGATCAATTGGTTCCATCCCACTTCTGACACCAATTTGGCGAGCTGGATGCCGTGAAACGAATTGATCACGCGAGACAGAGCGTTTTTTTAATGCCAACCTGCGTCCCATACACCACACGGCCAACAGGAGTGGCTTTTATTTTTACAACTAACAACACACATCAGAATCTCAGAGGCCTTAACTACGTCAGTCTACGTCATGGTCCTGTCATCAGTCAGTAACAGTAGTCTACGTAGTCTGGGTCACCCCCCAACACAAGCAACACAACCCACCCAACTGAAAACACATCATAAATCACAACAATCTCCAGACCCATAATCCTTTGCATCGAGCACAACATAATGTCGCGGCCCACCCCCTTGGGTGGCTACAATATTAAAACATGAATGGGCCAGCAATATAAAGTGAGCCTCCACAGTGTATAAAAACCACACACTTGGATTATTATTTTACCCTTCACATGACATTGGCATTAAAACAAAAAAACATAATTGTTTATGGCTCCATCTCATCACCTGTACATGTATACATTATTATTTCAATTTGTCTCTTGGTCGACAATAAATGGCGTACATAATCTTAAATTCTGTGTCCAGTCGCTTCTCACTACAGTTTGAGTAGCATAATGCAACTTAATGTGGGGTTATTGGTTAAGCCTACCGCTGGCAGACGGAGTGTAATAACTTGGTATTAACAATGACATTCCACCAGCAGCTGTTGTCTGAGAGCGATCATATTTACTTCCGTCATGCCTGCCTGGCCCGCCTGCTTCCCGCTCCAGTGGAAACGCGTTTACTAGTTAACAACAGTTGATTGTACGACGCTCAGCAGTTTAGTCATCACCGGATCCTTCCTACCCACACTAAAGACGCTCTTATGAGAAATTGAGCCAAAGCAAAGAAGTATACAGGACACAGCAGTGACATTTTGATTTGAGATTTAAGATATTAATGACATTAATAAAGCATTAGACTAGATCCATTTTCCACACTTTCTCACTTTCACTTTTTTCTCAGTCTTTCTCAATGACCAAAGTATTTCCAGAAAAATGACCTTATATTAGGGCCAAAGTGTGAAATACATAGAGCCCAAGACCCTGTTCCCCATATGCTAATTTAAAAAAACTAATTTGATAAGTGGATAATAAAACCCTTTTATTCTAATAATACAAATCTTCGATTAAAATGAAGAGTTGAGCTACAGTAATTATCTGGGGTTGTTTTGCATTATGTTTTATGTCTGTTGAGCATTTGTACCTACGTTTATTTTTTTCTTTACCAATTGGACCCCCCTGTCCTCTGATTACCTTTTGCACTGATACGGGCTATTGATTTATGTTGTGTTTATTTTTTTATCCCTTTGATTTAATCTTTTATTTATATTTTTGATGATAAATTTCTATCATCACAAATATGAATAAAAGATTAAATAAAATGTTTTAATTATTCATTAAATTATCTAAATCATTTTGATTAACTTTATTTTGATGTGTCCTGGTTCCCTGCTTATTTGAATGAGCATGAGATAATGGCGTGACATTGATATCCTATGATCATCTGCTCTTACATTACAAGGACAGTATGTGATGATCCGAGTGTGTCCAGATTGTCATTCGGTCTATAATGATCATTTATACAACATGAATATGCAATGCAAAGAACATTAATATTAATAGCAATAAATAACAGTACCACTGACACGCGGCAAAGTGATAAACACTGCAGCAAATGAATAAATGTATACGTATACATATAGAAAGACTAAAAATCCAGTGTTAAGATCGGCATGAAATCCCATATTCCCAAAATATAGGTTATTTATATCCTAAAATGTTATTCAAAAGTCCACTGTACATTCATCAACAATCCTTGTTATCCGACAGGAGCCTTTTTTGAATTTGACAGTGCCTTTTTCTAATGAGCCGTTTGGCCGTGTTTTTAACTGAAAGCATCCGTTTAGTAAGTGACCTTTCTTCTTTATTGATCAGCGCCAATTTGTTTGTCTGGCAGATGATGTGCATAGACAATATGGGGGAGTGTGGTTTGGCCCGGCGAGATTGTCTTTTTACAATCTTGTTTTATCCCTACAGATAGCCACCAAGACACAAAAGGTACTGTATAGGACAAGGGTGCTTGGCAAGAGCAATGCAATAAAAACATGCATTATCCTTTTTACATGAATCACATGGCTCAACGCATTAACTTTGACAGCACTAATACATACAACCATACTCACACGTGCATGTGGGTGTGTGCATGTGCGCGTGCGCGTGTGTGTGTGTGTTTGACTTATAAATCACATGCAATATTTGAGTCATCGGGGATCAAAAAGAGAAAGCCAGAAGCATGCAACATGATGATAATGTGGACTGCTGCCCTAAAATCCCATATAAATAAATAAACCAAACCTCTGTTCACAGGGAGGACCTGGCATGGACCGCCGTGTCTAAATGAAGTGGATCCGCCATGCAATGTTCCTGGAAGGCAGTGATTCTGCTGGCCTTGGCATCCATCGCCATCCAGTACACCGCCATCCGGACGCTCACATCCAAGCCTTTCCAGCTGTGCCCATTGCCCAGCCCTCAGAACTGTGGCCTGGGGGGTCAGGAGACAGAGCCCTCCATTGAGCGTGGATCAGTGGGTGGTGGAGGCTGTGAAGACTACCCTTACTTCTCCGCAAATGCCTCCCGCAAGACCCACATCCTGGTGCTGGCCACCACCCGCAGCGGCTCCTCCTTTGTGGGTCAGCTTCTCAACCAGCACCAGGAGGTCTTCTACCTGTTTGAGCCCCTTTATCATGTCCAGACCACCTTAATTCCACGCCTGTCCCACAGCCGCAACGCCGCCGACCGCCGTGTGATGCTAGGTGCAAGCCGGGACCTATTGCGGAGCCTCTACGGTTGTGATCTCTATTTCCTGGAGAGCTACATCAAGCCCACACCTACCAACCACACCACAGACAAACTGTTCCGCCGCGGCGCCAGCCGGGCGCTGTGCCAGCAACCTGTTTGCGACGCCTTCGGCCCGGCCGATGTCAACGTGGAGGAAGGGGACTGCGTCAAGAAGTGCACTGCCCTAAACATGAGTCTGGCGACGGAAGCGTGTCGGGACAAACGGCATGTGGCGATCAAGATCGTCCGGGTGCCAGAGATTGGAGACCTGCGTGCTTTGGTGGAGGACCCGCGGCTGAATATCAAAGTGATCCAACTGGTCAGAGATCCCCGCGGGATCCTCTCGTCGCGCATCGAGACCTTCAGGGATACATACCGCCTGTGGCGCATTTGGAGGGCTACGGGGCGAAGGCCCTACAACCTAGATCTGACTCAGCTCACGGTCGTCTGTGAAGATTTCCTCAGTTCTGTGTCCACTGGTCTCAGTCACCCCAATTGGCTGAAAGGGAAGTACATGCTGGTGCGCTATGAGGATTTGGCTCGAAACCCACTCCAAAAGACAAAGGAGATGTACGACTATCTGGGGCTGCCGATGGATAAAAATGTAGAGGACTGGATACACGCCAACACTAGGGGCAGCAGCGAGCCCTCGGCCAAACACAAGTTTGGTACGGTGAGGGACTCGGCGGCTAACGCGGAAAGTTGGCGTTTGAAACTTTCCTACGATATGGTGGAGTATACGCAGACCGTGTGTGAAAGGGTGCTTCACCAGCTGGGATACAAAGCTGCGAAATCAGTGGAGGAACTGAAAAACATGTCCCTCTCACTGGTACAGGACAAAACCTTTGTACCATTTTTGTAAGAAGATACATCTTGAATGACTATTTTTGATATATTTATAAATGTTGCCTTATTAGTTCGGAAGTTAAATTTGTTCTGTTTCTGCATTTCTGTTCCTTAAAATTTGCACTAAACTTTCAAGGTCCTTGACGGCACCAAGGGAAGTAGCCTATGAATGATTCCCGTTGTGATAGTAATAGCACACTTGTAATTAAAAGAAAGCAAGACAAGCTAGTTTACAAATTACTAGAGTTGTTTTTAACTTTTTTTTTTTTCGTGAATAGAACAAAGACAAGGCATTGCCCTCATGAATATTTTGTATGAAAGTTAATTTCCATCACTACAGAAATATCGCCCTTCCGGTCGAAGGAAGGGCTGGGAAGTGCAACGTCGTCGGCGGTCAGTGGAGAGGAGACGTTCCGTTTTCCGCTTGCAGTTGTTGTTTTGTTGTTCAACACCTCTGATGAGAACACTGGACTGTATGAGATCAACTGTGCAATAAATTGTGAATGTTTCAGTCAACCTTTACCTCTGTGGCATGTCTATCAATGTGGGAACAAAGCAAATATTTGTGACAGATGCCACACTGTAAAGGGTAATTACAGACAATTAATTGGCACCTAAATCAAAGGGAGCATGTCCCTACAGAGCTCATTAATGTTTTATCACAGAGTTTCAAACCATCTGTGATGGATTGGCACAAGTAATGATTAATCTGATTAAGTAATATTAAACTCCCTATCAGCTGCTGGGGTCACATTGTCAGCAAGCCAGCGGTAGATATGGAAACCATTGGTCTATTTTCATCACAAATACCGATGAAGAAACGTACACACGCCGACCATTCATCATCTTGTTTCATTTTTTTGCATCATAGCGCCATCGCAGATCATTGGAAGTGCGAATGCGGAGGAAGCTGTTCTGTCTTGTTGATGTATTGAATTCTTTCCATTATTGTACTCCCTTTCATTGTGCAGCGAAAAGAATAATCACGCAAAACACTGGGGTTGTGTGGGTTGTAGTCGGGATAAGGTAGCGTTCTGCCAAACCAAAATGAAAACTAGCGGTAACGAAGCAGTGTATAGTTCCAGAAATTGTCTTTTATAATATTTAAAGATTTACACAGCCAGATTTACACATCCCCCCTCTTTCTATATCTGAGGAGAATACATGTCTGGATTTAAGTCCAGTACAGTATGATCAAACAGCCACATGTACAAAATAGAAGCATCTACCTTAGATGGAAGATTAATTAATTAATGTACATTACAGTCCGTTGCAGAGTCTTGCCCAACATAATTGGCCCAACATGCCAATTATTCTGACCGTGGGTTGGCACATAATTTCACACTTTGAATTTGAAAGGGCCGGTGGTTTAAAAATAATAAACAAAAGCGCATTCATACACCAAATTATTTCAATCAAAATGGCATGTTTTGTTTGAAATGCATTTATCTTTGACGAGGAGAAAAAGCCCACGACAGGTGTATTCAGATTGGTGCTTTCTAGAAGCAAACAAAGACACTGAATTTTTGGACAGTATTTTCCTTTCTTGTAAAATTGATGACATCATAAGCTCTTGCTCGGTTGAAAAGTTCTGGTAAATATCTGATTCAAATAGGGTAATAACTGAGTATGCTGATTATGTTTACCAAGCGGCAGATCGTTTTGGGTGGAAATTTCTCTTTCTAAATTGTACTTCTTCCTCCAAAACGGTGATTTTCTCATAATTGCTCAAGATGTGCGTTAAACAGAGTCACCGGCAAATATGTGAATGTCAAGGAAGTGTGTAGTCACTCCATTTCACCAAGCATCATTTGAGAGGTTTGGTTATTGTTTAATCTCTATCAAATGAAGTGATATGGATTATCCCGGCTGAACTCAAGGGACTTGGAAACCCTGCCCTATTAAACAGGATGACAGAAGAGACGGATTCCCCCCAAATTTTTCAGCGCTACGACACATTTTCTCTTCCCAAAGTAACGCTAGATTCCTGTTTAGAGTGGAGATAGAATTATAACAAGAAGATGTTTTTTTGATGAAGTGATGAAACCCAAGCAAACCATTATTTCTTATTAGTTGGACAGATTTGACCTATTTGAATGCGTTGAAATGTGAGTCTGAAGAGTCAATTTGCAAACGCAATTACAAATGCCGTTTTGTATGATTTCATATCTCATCTCATACATTTGCCAACTGCTGCCCTAAGCTTTGCTGTCCTCCTCCAAGTCCCCACTCTGGTGACCTATGGCGCACCAGTCCTATAGACTGGTGGACAGTCTATACCATGACATCACCCCTTTGCTTTTAAAGAGACAGTTGGGGATATGGAGCAGGATGTGGAGACTTCCAAATCTGGTCAGTGGGGCGGAGTTTTGGGGAGGTGAGGGAAAGCCACCAGACAGTTGGAGGAGGACGGCCGTCTGCCTCAATCGCTCCAAAGAGACCTCTTCGATCAAGACAACCCTGTCCCCAAATATATCACTCTTAAAGCTTTAATATCCTCCTTATGTAGCAATATCTTTCAAAATCACAAGCGAGACAGCCATGAGGGGAAGTGAAACAGCTATTAAACCCTCACGTCTTGAGGAAAAATAAAAACACTGACTCTACATTTGACTCTACACTCTACTGAGAAGTTGCTTTTTTCCATTAACTTCCGTTCTGTGTTCCGAAGCCAGCCTCTAGCCAGTAGCCGCTCGGCTATAACGGTTGCTGCCTGGCCACTCCTTAAAAGTGCACGGATTGTAAGAGCAAGGATTGAGACATTCTCATACCGTGTCAGAACAGACAGTTTTCAGCATAGTGCGTTCACAGCGCCTCTCCATAGACTCGATAGACCTATAAATGATGTATAGTGATGGACAAAGGTCATTGGACTTGTTTTTCATGTTTATGCAGCAACTCCGCAGGAAATGACTCGCGGGGGAGATCCAAGCCCTTCTTCGCGCCCCCTTCGAGCTCTCTTATCATTAGGGCCTGTGTCCAAACCTCATAGAGTTTACAAGCCCGAAGCAGCTCAAAGGCAACGTGAACTAACGACAGAAACGTTTTACCCTTGC
>OMKR01001263.1:0-10962 GCA_900302355.1 Cyttopsis rosea
GAGGGAGGGGGTTAAGGAAGGAGAGGAAAGACAGGGGGCGGAGGGCGGACTGACTCTTGGGAGCTGATGCGGGACGGGCTGTCTGAGGAGGAGCCGCTGGACAGGCCAGAGGAGGCAGTGGAGATGGTCGACATGCGACGCAGGGTGGAGGACAGGATGTAGGGCATCACCGCCGAGCCCACGCGGCTCTTCTTCCGCTCGGTGAGGGAGCAGGGCTGGGAGACAGAGACACAGACACAGACACACACACAAATGGGATTAAGCGTCATCCTGGGGGTGGGGGACATACCACACCGGCTAAAGGAAGATTTATGGTACTGCACCAATATAACACACGCTCTGCTTTGAATGAGGGGGTTTGATACAGAGTCACAGGGGCCAGTGGCGTGAAGCTGGCACCCTCCAATACATTAAATTGAGTTTGCGGTTGGCGACTGACCAAGGTTATGACGCCGTAATGCTTCTCCACTTTCTCCCGCAGGTCTTGGAAGCAAGTGACCAGACGGTTGTGCAGGGGCTTCAGCTGCTCCGTCGACTTCTCCCCGTGGATGCGGATCCCGTCCGCCAAGAGCGGAATCTAAAGTGGGGCGGCGAAATAATGTATCAGGAAGTGTTTTTTCTCTGAGGGAAGGCGTCAACAACAGTCAAGTCGAAAGGAAAAGGACCGACCTGCAGGGCGATGAGCTGTTTAAGGACCTCGATGCGTCCCAGATCCTCTGGATGCTCACGCATGTAGGAATCTGTAAAAAATGCCTGCAGAGAGAGAGGACAAAAAATGAGTGGGGGGGATTTCAGTCCTCAGTTGATTCGTACATTTATGAAGGTAAATATTGAAAATATAGCTGCAAGCGCCTAACTGGATACCACTGCGTGACAGAGGGAGCAGAGAGCTTTTCCACGGAGCCAACATGAGGAAAAAACACAAAAATACACTCACATCTACGGTTCCTCAGAAAGTACTTTTTTTTTTCAAAACATTGTTATGGTAACACTGCGCTGTAGGGATTACTGGCTATTGGCCAATTTTCGCATAGCACAGATTTGACTTTTCTTTTAAAATAAGTTAATGAATCTGTCCATGACCATTCTTAATGGTTTTCTCCTGACTACTGTGATGAGCTTCAGGTGAAGACAGTTCAAATCTCACAATTTATTGAAAGAAATTCTCTCTGGAGTCAATTTGAAGTGGAGTCCAAGGCCAGAAATCGCGAAGGCAACTGCTGGAGGCACAGTTGCTTATGAGGTTGCTGTTCCATAAAGCTTTGACCTTGGCACTGATGTAGCGGTAGTTATTATGTAACCCTAACCCTCAACAAGCTTTCTTAATCGAAGAATACTCATTAAACAAGTGCAAAAAAAATCGAACTATCTAACTCTATCTCTATCTAACTTATGCAGTGAAATCAAAATACGACATGAACCTTCTCGTAGTTGGAGAAGCCGCCCATGACAGCGGGGTCCACAATGCCGTTTAGCATCATGGACAGCGGGTGGACAGGCTGCGACCGATCGCAGGCCTGCTGCTGCACTAGGTTACTCAGCTTTTCGTTGGCCATCTCCATGGTTTCTATGGCGTTCTCCAAAGGACTGATCTCTTCCTGCGAGAAAATACACGTGGAAATGCACGATGAACGATAGTACACCAGTAACCGGGAAATATAAATATATATACACATATAAATAACAAAATAGAAATAAATCTAAAAATGGAAGGGAATTGATTGATTGTGTGTCACCGAGTTTCTCGTGGTGCTTTCTACTTACCACCGAGAAGGATTTGACCTCGAACCATTTGAGGATTCCTGGGAAGCGGTAGGCAGTGATATAGGTGGTTCTCTCGATCCACATCGTCTGCGGGGCAGGGCGAAAACAACATGAGGCGGCGAGGCGTTAACGCTCATTATTCAGTGTTAGGTGAGGTGCAAGCACAGGCCTGTTTATACACAAAATGGAAATCATTGCGGCTTTGTCCAAGCGTGCACAAACCCATTTATTAAGAACCGCGATGAAAGAACGTGATAATAAATAAATCCGGTACTAACTGCAAATTCATTGTCTGGGTCCTTTTCACCTTTCCTGAACGGCCTGGAATACTGGAACTGGTCAATTTCATTGGTTCGGTAATAGCTGGGAGAGAATAGGGAAGAACGGATAGGAGTTAGAGATTAAACCTGCCTTCGCACCATAAATCCAAGGATCTTTATGAGAGAATAAATCAGCCGTCGAGTGTTATGTTCCGTACTTTAATATCTGCTCCGGAACCCCCTTGTCCTTAAACTGTTGCGGCACGGTAAGAACGGGCTTGACAGTAAAGCATTGGATGTCTGCAGGGCTCAGCTAAAGAAATCAGCCTGAGGCGACTCCAAACAACATTCAAGGACAGGCTGTGCAGAGCGTGATACAGAAATTCACTTTTGGGGGAATAAAAAACACACACATGCGCACACCAAAAACAGGCAAAGTGCAACATTGGTTTCTCCAAGGATACGCTGTCCTGTGGAGTTGCTGACTTTGTCCCCAGGGGGCGCTGTGCTGGTCATCCGGGTGGCATTGGGGAACTGAGAAAGCAGCTTGAGGCTGAAGTCTTCCAGCCACTCGTACTCCTTGCCTCGGTAGATGAAGATCTTGTTCTGCATTGCGGAACACATTCCCAAGGAAATGTGAAGCGTGGCACAAGAAAAGCACAACAAAGCGCTGGCAGATTTTGATTGGATGGTTCAAAATGGTTCACTGATACTGTGTATGCGAGTTATGCCGCCACGATGCACTAACATAACAACACTCGTTCTGACAATCGGGCTGATTGCATAAGGAGACACTGGCGATATTATTATTCCAAGTGGATATCCACTGAAACAGGTAATATTTTCTTACCCTAAGGAAGGAGGGAAATCCAAGGCCGTAGTATCCGACAGCAAAGTACTCGGGCTGAGGCCGCATGGCGTGCATTATATTTTCATAGAACTGAGCCTGCTGCTTCTGTGGAAGACAGAGTGGGGGGAGGGAGAGGGAGAGGGGGGAGAGAGAGAGAGAGAGAGAGAGAGAGAGGATGCAGCACGCAAACCAGCAAGTTAGGAGACATTCTGTGTACGCCACTCACATATCGGGTATAATTTTTGATATTATTCATTTGTGTTAATTCTGGGTAACTGTAACCGTGATAAAGTATTAACAGTAACAGGTTCATAAATAGATCATTTCCTAAAACAACTGTGTCAGGAGGCATGTTCTCTGTAAATATGTTTGGCAAAGAGGTAGAACACAAATGGGAGATTTCCTCAATTGTTTTCCCTGACAAACTAACTTTATGCTGACTTGTAACAGTTGACATTCCTTCCTGAACCACACAGGATGGTCTCAGTCGTCAGGCTAACAGGCTATCGAGAGGCCATTCAGATATTATTGATCAGTCACAAGCCACCCATTCATTTTAATTCCATATAATCCTCGCTTCTGAAAGTTGGGAGTTCTCCCAGAAGTATCTGTACTATCAAATGCTGTGATATGGTAATGATAGTTTTGCTTTTTTAATGATATAGCACAGATGTAGTGCTATAAATCCTCTTACCAGCAGTTGGCTGAGTTCCATGAAGTCAAACATGTGGCTCTCGTGCATCTTGGCCAGCTGTTTCCCCAACTCGATGGCCTTCTCCCACATCTGAGGAGATGGGCAGGACACTCTGTTAGAGAGGAGTGACTCCAACACCGAAAGGCAAAAGCTCCAGACATCAACATCTGTCCAACACTAAGACTACTTTCAAGCATTGTCCTCAGTCAAACCTCTGTTGCCTCAGTGCTCACCTTGCCCTTATCCAGGTAGCAGATGATTTCATGGAAGAGCCTCTCTTTCAGCTCCTGCTGGGTCCATACGTGATGTCTGTCCCGGGGCACCAGATGGGGAGCGCAGGGTTTGTCTGACCACTGTGTAAGCACATCACCGTACAGTTAAAATCCACATAAATTCATATGATAATATCTGATTAGGTCAAACAGATTGCAGCGCTATAACAATTAAATAAGAACAGATGATAAAACAGACGACCTCCAGCAGCTCGGCGTGGAGCAGCAGAGTGTAGGATGCCTCAGTGTAGTTTTCACAGTCCAGGTGCAAATCCCGCAGCTTGTACAAGTACCTGGTTATAGAGACATGATGTCAGATTGGTATTTGGCACAGTGGTCCAGCTGTCAGGGCACAGTGGGCACGCCTTCTAGAAGCCACTCACCGAATATAAATGTCCTCCCTCTTCTTTTCTTTGTAGAAGTTCTGTAAAAAAGTTTTGCAAGTTTATTCACCCAGACGTTTAGCTGCCATTTTGCATTGATGGAAGGACAGATTTGTCACTCGGCGGAAGACTAAAGTGGTCCGAGCTGTACCAAGACGTTGACGGTGCAGCTCATGCGGTACTCGGGGCTCTCGTCGTGCGTGATGGTGCGGTACGCCAGTAAATTCTCCAGCAGGCTGCTGAGCAGCAGTGCCAGCTCCTCTCCCGACTGAGACAGGTACCTGTGGCGCCGGCAGTGCTCCAGTAACCTGTGTGCACAAACAGCATGCTCCATGAGCTGGGCTCCGACTGGAAAATACATTTAATTCTTCACCCAGAACAACGTAAAAATGACATCTCAGGAATCAAATGGAAGCCATGCTGAGTTTTAACAGTCTTCTGTGATTGGGATTGAAATTGTAACAGTCGGTGCATTGAGAATGGACTGACATTTTTGGATAATGACTGGAGGTTTAGATTGTTGGAAATGTACTGAAAATTTGAAATATGGGCTGAGTGACTCAAATAAATAATAAATTAATGAGCTCGACGTAGCTCTTACGTTTTCTCGAGCAGAACTTTGTACTGTTCATCCCCCTGGCCGCCTTCCACTTCCTGGTCCAATTTCGTTATCAGCTCATTCTCAAACTGCGCAGATAAGAGGAACATCAAAAACATCACGTTGCCAGCAGCGGCATCGACAGGAACACTATCTCATCACCAGTGCTAGACTCAAAATAACTTGTTTTTGTTGTCCTTACCGTTTCAAATGTATGTCCTGGGCTAAAGTTGTGCTCACACTGCATCATATCGAAAAATATGGGGATGGTGGCTTTCCGCAGGTCTGGCTCAGGCACCAGCGTGGCCTGCAGAATGGGCCCCACCATGGCTGGAATGAACCTCATTTTGTGGGGGCCTGAGGGATAAAGACGACGCTATCATCCCGAAATATCACAGTATGATTTAAAAAAAGGCAATAAGCTGCATCTCCAAAAACAAATCTAATAAAGTGGCAAACAGAAGGCAGGGGTGCTGCGAAACTGGACAATAAGACAATAACACTCCCGTGTTATTCCCTTTGCATTGCTTCTGGCCGCCCAACATACCATTCTGCAAACAAACCTGGCTCTGTGAAATACGTACCGAGATTATACCACATATCTCTAATCTTAAAGCCCAGGGTCTTTCGCATGTCGCCGTACCTGTAGAAAATTACACAGAAGCAGAGAACATAAGAATAACTCGAATCAAGAAATGGTTGAAAATGATCGGAAAAAAACACATTTATTTCACTGAAATACGTACTTGTTGAGTATCTTATTTCGTTTTTCCTGAGAGAAGGACTCCAACTGCACTGACTTGTGTGTGAGGACTGCCACGGTCAAATGAAAGTAGTTATTCCAGAGCTGTGAGAGGAAGGATGCATTTAAATATTAATGGCGTAATAACTTTCTCGAGGCACTTGCTTTTCATTTCTGTTTAATTAAAAAAAGAAAAAAAGAAAGAAAAAGATAACCTCTAATCAGAGAAGAGAAGGAGAGACACACCTGTAGTTCAAAGTGCGCCGGGTCCAGGAAGTACATGTTGAGCACCTCAGAGTACTGGTTGATGGCCCTCAGGAAGACCTGCATCTGAAGCAGGTTCATCACCATCCAGTCGGAGGGGAACACGTTCCCCATTAGGTCCTTGAACATGATGAATGTCTCCATCAGGAAGTCCTGGGGGGTTAGGGAGGTGAACAGTTAGCTAACTACACAGGGAAACACATTACGATGTAACCATTTAGAATTAAAAAAAAAAAAGAAAAATGGAAGAAGCCAGAGATTATGGTGTACATCTAACTTAAGCACGTCCGTCATCGCCACTGTATATAAGTCAAACATAATGGCCAAACAGATCGCTGGAGACATCCTCATCCTGCGTTTCCAATTCGTTGCCTGAAATGTCTATAATCGATATTCACTTAACAAGCGCTAAGTAGCCTGGCCAGGATCAATGGCTTTTTCAATGGATGAGGAGTTTCGGGGAAGTGGAGCGGGGGGGGGTTGTAGGCGAGGAATCAGGACACTTACAATGATGTCCTGTCTGGTCTTGAAGGTGCTGATGTAGTGGGCGTAATGCATGTCATCCATCTGCTTAAGAATGGCTGTCATGCAGGCGAGGTAATGCCCCTGCCACAGAACAGTCACACCATTACTCAGATCATTTCTTGCTAGAGCAGTCATCCGAACACAAAGACAGCATTTACTTTTTTTGGTGACCTGCACTGTTTATGACGAATAAACAATGACATATAAATAATAATGGCTGAACAATATGAATACTTACTCATTTCTATATTAAAACCTATACATTCATACGTTAAAGGTGCAGAATTAGTGGCATCTAGTGGAACGCGCAGAAATGGAATATAATATTCATAAGTATGTTTAAACTAGTGTATAATCGTTGTGTTTTCGTTACCTTAGAACAGGCATGGCCAAACTACGGCCCGCGGGCCAACTGCGGCCCGCTGCCTGTTTTTAAGTGGCCCGGCGTGAATTTTAAGTAGTATGGCCCTTGAGAACATAGTCTCTAATATTGTACTGTATGTACAGTGCACTTCTTAGTTGTTTTTTTTTGTTATTTCTTATAGTTATTTTGATAGAAAAATAATTTTCGGTGGCACAGGGGTTTTATGGGCTAAAAATACAGTTTTTCTTGCAGTGTAACTGGTTGGAAACTCCTGCGGTTAATATTGTTAATATTGGCCCATGACTCCTTATATTCTTCTGTATGTAGCCCACAACCAAAAAGGTTTGGCCACCCCTGCCTTAGAATGAGCCATTTATATCTACATGGGGTCTGGAGCCCCTTCCACGGACCATGTTCCATGTTGCTACATGTTTCTACAGTAGGCCATAACGGACAAACCAAACACTGGCTCTAGAGAGGGCCTTTCGCGTTTTTGTGTCCGCCACGGACACTGAGGGGAATTCAGTTGGTTGCAATCTGCAACCTCACTGCTAGTGGAAGTAAAATTTTCAATATAGTTTACAATGAGAGGGGACGATCTGTCCATGCTGATGACCGTGCGATTAACCCTGCGAAGCAGCCGTTCTATTATGAGCTGGACATGGCCTCTGGTTGGACCCTGCACAGACAAAATAAAAAACAAACAACAGGCTTGGGTAAATTCACCAGTGCCAGTGGATATGTTGAACATAGGAATACTGACAGTAGTAAATGTGTGTAAATGTAAAGGCCTCACCACGTCCTTGCGATCCAGATTGTCTAGCACAGTGCTCAGCAGCTGAACACAGGCCTCATGGTCGGGCTTACTGGAGTGGTCATCCAATTGCCCACTCAACTGGTCAGTGACAAGCGGCAAAAGGACATCTCGACAATCTAAAAAGGCACAAATAGGATGATAAAAAAACCATAATAATAAAAAAAACACACAGAACAGCTATCATGCAGAATATTGTGCCCACACAAATGCACATCCAGTAGTTGAAGCTAGACTGAGGAAGAAAATAAAAATTACACGTAGGTGTAATTCGTGTATTTCGCTGCTAGAGCCCCAGGTTTCCTCCCTCCCTTCCATTCATATGCTTTGAAATGTCATTACAGAAGTTGTTTGAGTCTGAGAACTCCTACCTGGCTGCCTGAAAAGGTCACTCTCCACCATTTTGCACATGCAGCCGAGCTTCTGACGCACAAGCTGAGAGTCGGGGATGCTTTCAATAAACTTAGATAGAAGAACGCTGTGGGAAACGGAGAGAGAGCAAAGCAAAGAATAACAGAAGAGCAACAGGGATTTCCATATCCAATGAAATGTCATGCATAGTACGTTTGACAAGTTATAATTATTGTCATTTGTGACTAATGAGCGGGGCATGCGGTACATTGATTTTGTGGCGGCAGATGCTGAGGATGACACAGAGGAGTAAACATAAGAAATTGCAATGAGATGTGACGAGCAATTATCATTTCCCGTTTTTGTGCAAAGCCTGGGGACAGCTACCTGAGCTCCACGGGATCAAAGACGCTCTGGATGTCATTAATGATGCTGGGGAGGTATTTCAGTATTGCCCCCTGAAACAGACAAACAGTGGGCCCTGTCAGGATAAGGCACGAGTGCAAAATCAGCCACTTCTCTTTCATAAAAGAAAAAGACACGTGAATGTGGTACAGTGAAGCCACCTCAGATGAAGGCTGTGATCGTTGCCTTGCGATCGTCTGACCCGAGGGTCAATCAGCGAGAAGAGACTGAGCCGAACTCTAGAGTTGTACCTTTATCTTGACCCCCTCGTCCAAGGGTCTGTCCATCAGAGTGTTGAAGGAGAGGAAGAGGCTGCGGATTGAGTTGAAGAACGCATCCCCGTCCTTGCTGTTCCCATAGAACCTGAGGATCCACACGGACAAGTCAACGCATGTCACCCAACAACATCACCGGTGTTGTGGTGCAAACGAGTGCTGGGTGGACAATACCTGTGATAGAGAACCCGGGACTGCACGATGAACCTGAACAGGTATTTTAGAGCCTTGAGAGCCACGTAGAGCCTCTCGGTCAGGATGGGCTCCTCAGCGTGGCCCACGTAGTAGTTCAGTACCTTTGTCAGCTTCCTGGGAATGTGAGTAAGCACAAGCGCCCAGATCGACTCTTAATTTGGTGTGGGTGGAGGAGAACGGTGAGGCAATAAAAATAAACAAGACTGAGGGGGAGTAATGTAGAGGAAAATGTCAGACTCACATGTAAGCCAGAGTGGCACTGAAGTGCTTGGTGATGTAGGTTTCCAGGACCGGATTAAAGTGCTGAAACTTGATGTCGCCAATCAGTGCAATTATGAAGACCTATTTTGAAAACACAAACAACAACAAAATAAACAGGTAGCCGCGTCTCCTCTTTCTATCCTTTTGTCCATCTGTACGCTCTGGCCCTGCATCCATCCTGCCCAGTGACAGTGAACTACATCAACAAAGAGGCAGGTTTGAGAACTGACCAGTGCATTAAACACCAAGGTGTCATAGGTGTCTTTTTCGGAGGTCTCCATCATGATGCTGAAGAGCGCATCCAGAGTGTCCTGGAGAAACTGAGCAAAGTAAAAAGGAAAAAGAACAAAGAAATCAGTCATTTGGACAGGTAATGTGCATTGTTAGTGCGTGTACCATGATTACGGATGACTTTACTTTGACGATCTCGCTTCCCTCAACCTCCATCAGCCGCTGCAGACTCTGGCCCAGCTCCTCGGGATTGGACCTCCAGTTCAACAGGCCGAGTAGATCCACTGTGCATCATGAAGACATTAGAAGAGTAGCCAAAAATATATAAATAATTGTAATACATTTAAAAGCTTGAGAATCATTTTTTATTGAAAACCTAATTGCATCTGCATAAATCAACAATGACACATCAGCAGAAAAGAAAGTAAATAAACGAACACAAAATTGATCATCTGAATACAAATACAGACAATCTGGCAGAGGCGAAACTGAATACACAGTGTCTGCAGAATCTGCATCTGCATTTCCGAAACTTAGCTCTTTTTAATCATAAGATGTAACGCTCAGAGATTTGAAAACAATATGTGGTTACCATTCTGAGTGAGTTTGGTGGAGCAGGTGAGTGTGGCGATCTGGAAGTTATCTTTAGTCACGGGAATCGCTCCCGAATGGTGGAACTGCTTCCCCGTCTGCCTCTCCTTCTCCCCCACCTCGGCCCAGGTCTCTGGCAAGCCGAGGTACGTCTTCGCATCCTCCGCCTTTTTCACGTCGACCTGAGGCATTCAGAAAATTGGAAATTAATAGTGAAGCGTAATGATCTATCGAGAGGGGGTTTGAAATTCATCGATCAAGGGGAAATTCATGCAGAATACATCTAGCCACTGTCAGCTATTCAAAAGCGACGTTTTGGATGTAATTGCATCAGAGCAATGAACAATCTTCTGCCTGCTGTGAGAGAAGCTGTCGTTTTTTTCCCCCAAAGTATAATGAAGAGTAATACGATTCTGTGGTCAAACCTTATAGACGATAAGGTCATGCCTGCCATCTCTCAGCGTGGTGCCATCTCCGTTCATGAGACGGACAAAGGCCATCCCGAAGGGCTTCTCTGACTTGTCTCTGGCTGCCGGGAATCACAGGCACATCAGATCAGAACAGACCCCCAGACGGACGGTGTCGTAGCGAGGTTTACCGTGTTCACCCCGCTAAAAAGGGTTTCATTTCTGGTTGGTAGACAAACGAGACACTCACAGTCCTGGGATGACCTATGCCGGAACATCACCCTGAGGTGACAGCGACGCACGTCTTCAATGGGAATTGTCACCTTGCAGGGGAAGTGGAAAAAAAGGTGTAAAGGGGATTGAGGAGAGTGTGAATACAGGATTATAAACATTAGAAGAAATCTGACTTGTCTGGTTTGGGATTGAAATGAGCACCAGGTTCTGTGGCAATATCTTCCCCCCCAGAAGATTATTTCATTATATTGAGTCAAATCCAGTTGACCAAGTAATTGGAGAAGTCAAGACGTTACGTTCAAAGTACAGTGCTGCTCTTGTCTGGGCACCAGCGTGAGTGAGTCATGTACGTGAACGTACCTTGACGGTTTCATTCCAACAAGGCTGTTTGACCTGGTAGTAAATGACCGACTTATATTCTGTGATTCCGTCATAACCAGCCCCTGGAAATATAGCTTTCTGCAAGAAAAAAAAGGTGTGAA
>OMKR01001264.1:0-10323 GCA_900302355.1 Cyttopsis rosea
CTGAGGGTGATAGCTGCTGGAGACCTGGCACCAGGCCGTGGGTTCCATGGCGTTGTTTTGGATCTGAGACAAGGCGGTAGGATGGATATCTGTCAGAGGCATTTCACACTGCCCTCTTGTGCTCCGTCACATACTGTACACTGTGAACACTGCTCACCGCTGTGTACCCCGCCAGCACGGCCCTTTATTGTGGGAGTAGCTGCATAGCAACAGAATAACGTACAATACAGTAGAGTCACGTGTTATTTTAATTACTAAACAAAAAGCTGAGAATAGCCCGGCCTCCGTGGGAGGGTCTCCGAGCCTCATAATGTTTTTTTCCCCCGATTTCCTTCTTGCATTGTCCATTGTCTGGAAGCTTGGCGAGGTTAAAGCAACGGCTTAACCGCAGCCTCAGAAATATGCATTCCTGCTTTTAATATGCACTGACTCGACCTTAGAATCAGCTTATTTAGCACTTGTACAATGGGATTAGTAACATATTCCTGTTGCCCTTGGATATGAAGTGTTATTCCAAACCAGTTTTTTTTAATTATCTCACTCATGTTTTAAAGTAGTGACCATTTAACCTAACCAAACACAGTGTGATCTGTCTGTCTGTGTACATGTGGGTCTGTCAGTGCTACAACAAAATAACCAAAGTAAACCAAAAAAATAACCAAAATAAAAAAACAAATAATTAATCATTAATTTAATTTAGAAGGAAGAGAATAATACATACATAAAAATAAATTTGTATATATATATATAAGTGAATATACATACACTATATAGATCTATATATACACTATGAATATATATACTGTATATGTGTATGTGTGTCTATATATAAAATAGACATGGCTTCTCTTTACTATATATACTGTATATATATAGAGAAATTCTGAGCTGCATCGTTCCTGCTCTGCCATTTGGAAAGAGAGGAGGGTGAGGAGGAATAATTGTTTGATCTGTCCTTTTGCCTGTCGCTGCCCTAATCACTCAAGACTGATTCAGAAAATGCAGGCTTGAATGTCAGAGGGCCTCCTGTGGAGAGGTGGAGCGTTTCACCCGCTCTGGACAGACGTGCCCCGGTAATCACCACTCTCAACCTGGCTGGGCACTCCAGCTCTCCTCTGATTGAGCACCTCAATCTAACAAGGTGCTATTGCTGGAGCCAGATATTCTGCCAGGTTTTGACAAACCAGTGGATTGTCCCTGATCATCACGGGACAATGCCTTTTTCCGCAGCTCAGTCAAGCATGCCTGCGCCCCAGAGTCAAACAAGACTGCCAGAGCTCATGGTGGAGCAGTGCTTGCAATACGAACTCAAGTTTAAGGTCAGTGCCCTGAAAAATACACAAATTGGCAAATATTGCTATTTGGGGAACACTTGCAATCCTGTATTGTTGCTCAGCAGCAATGTGTTGTAGTCCAATGAGTATGGAAGGTAATGTCAGATCCAGTTATTTTTTATGATACTGTTGTCATTGCACTTAATTCAAAATCAATTTTGTGATCGAACACAGTGTGAAAACGCACACAGAGTAACTGCCAGTGCGACCGTTGTGTATCACATTCTCTTAACATTCAAACTGCAGCATTCCCATTGGAACTTATTGTATCGCTAGAGGTTAAAAGGTAATTGTTAGATGTAATTGTAAACATGGCGATATCTAGTTACAATCAAGGGGAAAGATTCCCTTGGGACAAGACCTGGTGTCACTGACAGAATCAGGGTCAGAAAGCTACAAACAATTGGAAATCACAGGGGAAATGTTGTCCAACCCAAGCAGCTCAACTACTGTATAATCATCACAGGCCAAGAAATCAAACAGCAAAGGCTTATATAACACCAGCCTCCCAGAATTTTCACATTTTATTATCTACCATGCTACCATGACACCACATGCACTACTGCACGTTTCATGTGTAGTAGTGGTTATGGACTCTTAGCTTGAGGGCAGACAGAAGGATTACAGAATTTATGTTTTTTGTGATATGAGTGGTGCAAAATATATAAAAATTAACCAGAGATCTTCAATAGTTATTTTAGAATTTAGTTGTTATATTCAAATACATCAGTATTTCATCACAATTCTTAACATTATTACAGGTCCAGTCAGAGCAACGACAAGTTTGACACACAAACTGTATCTCAATACAAACTCCTTATGACTCAAGGAATATAATGCAAAGGAAGGGAGATATTTACTAAAATACAAAATAGCACAATAGTAATCTAAATCTAAAATTAAATCTAGCCTCTGAAAAATTTCCCACCTTTCAAGGGTCAAGACCAATCCTTTCATTGACCGAGTAGTAGTTAATGAAGTGAATTGCAACCAATATTATTGACAAATTATTAAAAATGTACTAAAACCTTTTAAGTAACAGGGGGTTTAAAGGGTTCCCGTGGCTGTGCACTCAGCAGCAGCTTTAAGATTGAGGCCGTTGCATTCGGAAATTATGATCAATTGCATCTTTTATCCAACAGGATTTAAAGTGTCATAAATGTCTTGGTTCTGGAGTAAATAATAGCCTTGTACTGAAATCTGATGGTTGAAATTTATTGTAGTCTTGCCTCGAGATCTTTAACCTCTCATCCTTTTTCAGCTTAATATAATATTGTTGATTTAACTGTGATGAATTTGGAGCCGGAGGCATTTTCACCTCTGTTTTGAGATGAATAGATGGTTTTCAGTGGTGCGGATGGGTGTTTCATTATTCTAGCTAGCTTGAGTGTGAATTGTGGCGAGAACATGGCGGTCACTCCATCAATGGGAATTATGTTCAATTTCTTAGAGAGGCATTTGTCAAACGGGACAGGAAGTATTAGAGCAATGAAAGACTCTTAACTTATGTTCTAACCAGCGCCATAGCCTTCTTAGAGGAGCCGAGGGAAAACAGGCACTTGCTCTCCTGCCTTTCAAGTGGCATTTCTGACGTAGATCCTCATAACTTGATGGTGAAAGTTGATTAATAATACATTTAGCACAACTTACAACCCTCTTCTCTGTAATAAATTACGGTCATTAATCAATAAAGAGCACTGCAATTCCAGGAGACAGGGGACATGCTGGTTCCTAATAGAAAAAGAGAGAACTGGTGCCTGGGCTTTCGTTTCATTGACCACCCTAGCTGAGGTGTTCATCGTGCACCTGCCTAACCCTGATTAAATGACATAATTAATGAACATCCCTTACAACGGTAATGGGCTTTGGCATTCTACCATCTTATTGATTTTTCTGACAAATGCATTGAAATAACATGTGACGGACAAGTTCTAGGTTCCCTTGGCGCTGGTTTCTTCCTGTCTTTGACCCTTCACTAGGGCTAATACCTTAGTTTACGGTAAACTGTGAGTTTCCTTAATAGGCAACATATTCATTATGTGCTATTTTTGCCGTTCAAGTGTAAATGTTGTGGTTTGCTCCGCAGTCTGCATCCGATAAACAATGGGGGTTTGATGGTGGAAGCAGAAAGCAAAAAAAACGACAACAAAGTTAAAGGAGGAATTCTGGTGAAATCATTTTAAAAGACAAAATATACAGAACAGAAAAAGGCAGAAAACAGTTAAGTACTGTGAGTTGCGGATAAATAACTTAAAAGGTTTGCCTGGCTACCTGAAAAGCACTTTCCCCATCTAATTCTGTCCAAAGCTGTCACTTTGCCTCTGCTTCATTCAGCTTGATTAATGGTAAGCTGTGGGGCACAGCTAGAAGGTCCAGCCTCAATTATGAAAAAGGCAGTAACTAGTCCAATGTGCTGATTCCTTTATTTCACTGACAGCAGTGAAAAATAGCAATATTTCTAATCAGGGTTAAATCATTTATCACCTATTTATTGGCTTTCTTTAGTTTCTACACCTCATTCATCCAAACCTGACCACTGAGCTGTTCAAATTGTCCTCATCCCCATGCCCTTTTTAGCCCAACACTTTACGATCTTTTAATGTTATAAAAGGTCTTTCTGGAATTTGAAGTGGTCCAAATATTTTGAGCAATAATCCATGTGGAAGTGGTCAACTTATTATTGTAAATAAATTTTCCTTGAAAGAAAGGAGAGAAATCTCCTTACTTAGCCTCTAAATTCATAATGTCTACAGTTTATGGAGAAAGATAAGTGAGTTTAATATGCACTGGAGGGTAAAGAAAATATTCTATTACTGCATCTATGGTAGAAATTACCTCATAAAGAATCTAATATGGCAATTTGGGGAGCAATTTTTAATATGATTTTTATGATGCATAGTTATACTTATGGTAATGAAATTGTCATTGAACTTGTTTTCTGGTGCTAATGCAGGCTCCATCTTTCAATTTGTACATATTGGACTAAACTGCTACAAATGAAGTTCATTAATGTTGGAATAGAAAAAAAACGTGTTATTGCATCTGGAGACCGCTGGATCTGGTATTGTGCGTTTTATATAGAATGTTATCTAATTTTAGAGTTTGAGAGAAAGACTGTCTTAGGTATAGGGAGCAGTTTCGAAGTACAACAAACAGCAGGGGATGGTTTCCCATTTTGAGGCAGACTGTGAAGTACTTTAATGTCACAGAAATGAGAAAGCTTGTGATTTGGTGCCACTGTTTGGGAACTTAAATGCTTCCTTTTGAAGTATATTTAACCAGGTCTAAATCACTTAAGCATGCAAATCGAGCTCAAAACGCAGTATCACAGAATGGTTTTAGCTTGCGGCAGTGTCTCATACCATGGCCCTGATAAACTGGGTCTTTGTACTATAGCACACCAAAACTACCTCTTCTGGATATGACAATGATCGTGTACTGTTTTGAATTAGTAAAAAACAAACACATCAACAGCTCAGCATTATGGCTATTCGATAAAACTACAATTGCCAAATGATGTTCTAAAAGCGTTGTTTTCATGATGATGATGATCAGTCACTTCAGGGATGGAAAGAGCAATTTTAACCAAACATGTATACATAGATACTGTATATAGACATAAACATATGCATATGGCTCAGTATAAGTTTTGATGCCATATCTAAAGTAATGGGTCAAAGATGTAAATATAAGAGGAAGCTCAATAATCTAACCCCAGTCTGGTGAGTAGAAAATCAATGGCCAGTGTCAATATCAGACAGTAATTTGCTGTTTCATGCTCACTGAACTTGGCTCAGTGAGTACAATCCCTTAATCGTATTCAGTCCGCTGATGAGCAACCCGGAAACGTTCTAATATGTCTGGACAGGTGTTGGGAAGCAGCTCTGATTCTTTTAATTGCTATCTCTACACTTTTGGCATATTTCCCTTCTCCTTCTTTCACCCAGGATAACACAAAAACACGACACGACACAACACACACACCTTCAAGGCTCTTCTTCTTTCACCCAGGATAACACAAAAACACGACACAACACAACACACACACCTTCAAGGCTCTTGCCAATTTCAACCGACCAGTCGTCTAGAGCAGTGATTCCCAAACCTCTTATACCCCTTATCAAAAGCCTGTTTTCCCCCATAAATTCCTTATGCATAAAAGGCATTCACTATGTGCCACCTTGGTGAAAATATAATATTGGCCTATAATATTGTTTGTGTAACATACAGTGAAAATGAACAAAAAGGTAGTAAATGAGAAGCAGGCCTGCTTGAAACGACAGAGATGGTCTATTGTTATAATGTTTAAGATCCACTAAGTTGACTAATTTCAAAATATAGGGCCATTACAGAAAATACTACTTCAGAGCATTTTCTGTGGGTGTTTGTGGGCCCCATTTTGAGAGACTCTTACACAGGAATAGAGGAACTGGAAACAAGTGAATCGTATCTGTAGTTTTCCTCCTTCTACTTTATGTTTTTGACTTCCTTCACTCTTTATCTGGCCCGACACTTGTGAAATGAGGCTGTTCCAACTTGTCTGAAAATGCTGTGACATCAACTATTACACATTTCAGGGGAAAGTCTTCAGCGATTTATATGTAGGTTTGGAAAATGAATTTAAAATCATGGGATTAAAAAGCATAAGATTTATTATATCCATCACAAGCAGACTGAGTGGCACTAAGCTGTCTTTCAAGCATCCAAATGATACACTCAAATTTAATGAGATCTTAAGCCCTGCCAACATATAATTAAAAACGCTGACACAGAGAGAAATAGGAAAGCAAAAAAAAAAAAAATCATCCTGTACTCTGAACTAGTTCTAGACACTGCTAAGCAAGTACTATGTAGGCCTATATTAGAACGTAGTAATTAGTTGGAGCACATGTACAGTATGTAGAGATGTCTTCATTTTCTGTGCTTGATTTTTAATCCTGACACACTGTTGCTTACCGAGCACTCTGTTCTTGAACAAGCCTCGAATCCATCCCATTTTATTTTCATACCATTTGACCCTTTCGCTATCGGTGCTACTGTCTAGTCTCTCTCTTTCACGCATAACACAAACGGAAACACATTTTTAGGAAAAGGCACCCTAACATGGGAATTCATGTAAACTCAAGTCGAACTCAGTTTTCCATTTCCTGTGTAGTGTATCAATAAAATCTATATTTCAACAATTAATATAATTTCCCCTTGGGGCTGTGAGGTTTTGCTCACGTTCGTTCATCCACTGACGAGTGCCTGGCTCAAAAGGCTGTTGTCAAAATTATACTTAAGGTGTAAAAAGATGGTGCCCAGGGATGAACTTTGACCCTACATCCTTAAACCCAAATCAAAACAAATCCTCACAACCATTATTTTCCAAGAGAGTGAACTCCACATCCTTTGGTATTTCCGATGCTTTCATTGATTCACTGGTTTGATGTGAGAGAGGCAGAGGGAGTGGAGGGAAATGCTTCTGTGGTAGCAGTTGCAGTAGCATGGGTCTTGGACTAACCAAACCATGTCCAACTAACCAACGGCGATGACGCCCAGAAAATCGAATCTCTTGGTGGTAAGTTATTCACAGTAACACTGGCATCTCTTTAGATCGCCTTTCTCTACCAACACCGTCCGCAAAACATTTGTACTGGCATTTAAATATACGCCACACTCTTCACACCTCACTTCACGATAAAAAGGTGTGATTAATTCTGATAAATTGATTCAAAATAAATGAAATGAGAAAGAAAGAAACAAGAAAAAGACCTTGGACTGCACACCACCAGTTGTGCTACATTTCTGGTCACATGTCGTAGTGAATGTAGTGTAGTGTAGTGTCGTAGGAGTTAAAACAAATATTACTGTGGAGAGTTACGGATAGATAATCAGTTGATGTAATTCCTCATATCAACTTGTACTAACTGCAAATTAAAAAATCAGAATAGATTTATTTTTCAGCAGTGCCTTTTCTGCCAATTTCTCTAAAAGTTGAATACTGCATATCCACATTCGACACAAGACATTTAGTTCCGTTAAAGCCTGTTACTCTGCAAAAAAGGCAACTTTTTATGCTTCGAGGTGCCAGCTCCTGGATTTTACTCTGTGTATAGAGCTTTGTGCTCCCAGCAGATAAGGGTGATGACATGGCCTGGTGGCAGGCCAAGGCACGGCTGGCACATGTTGCGTGTTCACCCCGTCGCATCCTGCCATCTTCACCATATGGACGGATACGTTGCCATCCACTGGCCGTCTCCCAGAAATCTTTCACCTTTGTCCACAAAACCAGCAAGACCACACATCGCACATCGATGTTAAAGAATATCCACAAACTATTTGGAAGAATGATTCAAATATTTGTTGTATTTTTTTTACTTCATTGATTGGCCTTGGTTTTATGTTGTTGACACAATGTTACCTTCAGAAATGATTAATTAGGGTCTTTGCACCTGGACGTCAATCATGCAAACTGTTCTTTCTGTCCTCTCAGTGCCATGTTTTCTTATGCTTGCAATGTGGAAGAAATGATACACCAAGCCTGGCTCAGTATGTTCGCAACTGTCAACCTTAATATTTGTTATGGAGCAGACTGCAAAAACAGCATATGGTGCAGGCAATCATATTTTCCATTCAAGGCTGTACTTATGCTGCGGACTAATAAGCTTATGGCAGTGCCGGCTTGCAAAGTAGCCCATTCTACCTCAGAGTTGTAACTGATCAAGCCAGGATAATAATAGATGCAAGAAGTGGATAACCCCTCCCCCGGCGCAGAGCCACTCTCTGGAGTTGCGGCCTCTCTCTTACACTTTCAGGAGCTGTCGCTTTGAATCGGCAGAATGCAGCCAGGCTGAAGATTCCCCACTGACTGCAGAGGAGTCGTTGGCCAGGCTTTCCTTGTCACTGGGAGTTAAGGCAGTCACTGATCCTAATGCTTACACTGTTGTTGCAGCATTCCGATTTTTAATCGCTGCGTGACTTGTCAGATCTAATGAGGGCACTCGGGTAAGAATTATCAACATACAAATGACGGCACAAGCTAATGATTATGTCCTGAATTTATTTATTTATTTATTATTTACTGTATATATTGTGGGTGGTTTTTGGAGTACTGCAGAAAAAAATCTAGGCTAAGCATATCAAGGCATTTTGATGTATGTGCTGCAAACAATAGTCATTTTTGGATTTGTTGCTAAGGTGACTATAAGCACTATGTCCATCTATTGCAAACAGAGGTCCAAAAGGCAGTAATACTATAATAGGCAATAAGCAAAAAAATTAACTAAACTAGACCCACATATACATCTGATTATAAGGAGATACTATTTAAACAGACTCTTAGGAACAGGGAGAAATTAGTTTGATGTTTATAAGTGTATAATGTATTCATCTATATCAATAGTATACCAGATCTAACTGCCCAAAACAAATTTGAGCTTCTTGTTTATTTGTTTCTTGATATTTGTGTATGTATACATGCTTGTCTGTGAGTGACTATGTGCACATGTATAGAAATCCAAGCCAAGATTGAGTGTGGCTGGCATGTGTTCTGTCAGACGTCTCTCTCCTCTTTAATCCTTTGTGTACGAGAGGGTCAACAGGCAGACAGACTTCTACTCCCGAGGTTGGTTAGAGTCAGTCAGGGAGACAGACAGCCAGAGGCAGTTTTCTAGAAAGACCCTTCACCCTGTTCCCCATCAGCCCTTCATTTATTAACCAGGTTTTCAATTAATATGGGAACGTGAGTAGTGGACAGCTCCTCGCCAGTTAAGCACTTGCATAACAAATATACACATTAATAAATGGATGCTGCACTGAAAATACTCTAACTTTTGTGTTCACAATGTAATGTGTGATTTGTTGGATCCCCCTCCACTTCAGTGCACAAAAAAAGCCCAAATTTTCTGATTTTTTTCTATTTTATAGAGAAGATACATTTAAAGCTTTATCAAAGATGTCATTTTTCAATTGGGTCAAACATTTCACATAATGTTTGGGCAAAGCAAACAAACAACACTATTTAGTAAAATTGCAATTTATTTGCACTCCTGTATAATAATAAACTTGAACTATTTCCAATTTATATTTTTCCTTAAAAATTACATTTAGATTTGTACTATAGGCTATATATTAATAGCTACTATAAGCCCTTTGAAACTGAAATAGCCAATACTCTCTCCCTCTCTCTGTCTCACAATTTTAGGGCAATCAAGTGGGGGTTTAAGGTTGACTAGGGGCACCACTGTGTTGCTGTCTCTTTTATTAATAAACAACATTTATTAAAGGAGGGCTGGGGAGCACCCTAACTGAATATTGCCACATCTTTTCCTTCCTTTGTGTGGTAAGAAGAACCCTGGTGATTCCTCACACTGCTCCCAAAGCTACGGGGGAGTTTCTCTCAGAAGCTGCCCCTTCGGCTCAATTCCTCCCCACATTTCCGAAAGCTTTTCATTCGTATCCCCTGGAAACCGTTACACATTCTTTAAACTCTCCTTCAAGACAAAAAAAGAGGAGAGAAAGAGGAAAAAAAGGCCCTTACACGTTTTGCTATGCCCTTTGATCACACGTTTATCTTTAAAACAGATGGCTGACCACTGTTCTGTTTATGTCAGACACACGCTTGTTTGAAATTGTGGTCAAGAAATGAGGCTATAGCACCTCTTGGAGATCCACAAATAACAAAACCATACTGTAAGAGTCTCATCTAGGCACACAAAAGCTTTAATGTCTAAAAAGCCCTTACACCCTCCCGTTAGTATCCATGGTCTGCAGCCAAGTGCTTTACATAATATCTCCATAAAAGTTCCCAAACCTCACCAACATACAGAGAAGATAATCGACTAATATGATTATTGTTCAGTTATTGGAGTATAAATCTCCAGAGACCCGTCGTTTACATTTGTAGAAATCAGCACATTCTAAAGTGGTTTGCAGTTATTAAATGGTTCGGGGGACTTGATTTTTGCATTGATGGAGCATGTAATTCTACCTTAATAAAGCAGTATCT
>OMKR01001267.1:4211-15040 GCA_900302355.1 Cyttopsis rosea
AAAGCGTGCGAAGGAGATTTCCTCCTCCTTCACCCCTGAAAGACGTGCAGGCTTTTCTTCTTGAAAAACGGTGCAAATATTCAACTATACCCAGTTCATTATTCCAAGAAGGATTCTGAAATGGAGGCCCCCGTCCTTATTAGGTCCTTGATGTTAATAGAGACGTCATACTAGTATAGTGAGCATGAACCTAGAATGAAAAAGAAATTGAATTTACCTCTAAGTCAAAGGATTGCATTGCATTTTCCAATATTTTCATAAATTAATGATTCAAACATTATTTCAGTAAAACTCATTCAACATTATGTCACTGAAGGAGTTGCAGCACTATCCAAATTGATCCATATAAAGCACTAATTGTGTTTCTAAATGTGTATTTTGTGCTGCAACTCTGGAAATGCTTGCTAAAACTTTCAGGGCTGATTTCTCAGAACTTCTGTTTTCCAAACCTTCATCTTTAACAAGCCATAGCGTCAAAACGATTTGCTTGATTCCCACAAGTGACGTCTTGTTTCGAAGCTCTGATTCTACGCTTTCATATCACGTGAAAAAAAAAAAGTCAAATTTCGAAATGTGACCTTCAATTTCACATATAACTAGGCTTTTCTGTTATTTTGTCCACCCCCTGTATGTGCACATGCACGTGCGTGGATGTGAGGATGTGTGCTTGTAAAATTATAACCGAGACAAATAAAAGGAATATCACTAGGTCTGTATTCCTGAATATGCTGGTGCAGAACGGTAAGCAAAGATTCATTAGACTTGAGATTAAAAGGCTCCTCAAAATGAAGCTGCTGTTTGTTTTGTTTTTTGCAAATGTAAATAGTTGGTCTTAGGTTCATTTTCTTTCTTCCTGTTCTTAAATCTCATTTTTCTTTCAATGGCAGTGCTTTTCCCATCGGTAGCCATCTTTTTCAGTCGAGTGTCCCTTTAACTGTAAGGACATCACAGGCCTCCAGCTCCGGACATGCCAGGGAAATAATTCTCATGCATTTTGGGCAAAGCAAATAGCACAATCAGTGGCATTCTGTGAAGCCGCAAGCTCTACGCGTCACACGGCACCAAAGATCACAGGCGACCTATCTCTCAATTTTTTGGAAAATAAGAGTGAATCATTAGACATCCTGGACACTGGCCTTGTTTGAGGGCATGCATCCATCTGTGCTTGTTATCGCTTAGATACAGACTCTGAAGTGCTCAGCAGTGTGTATATGCGACTACTACAGACTCATAACTGCAGGTGAGTAAAACGCAGAAATATAATTTTTCTTAAATATTAAACATATTTAATAACCGTACAGCGTGGAGGGAAAAAGGTGCGGACAGACGTGTTGTTGTCAATTGGAAAAGTCAAAATGTCAGTCAGGTGTTGAGCTCTTGGTGACAAGTTATTTTGCGATGACAGGTGACATTTCTGCGAGGTAGCCTCTGGAGTGCTCCTGCACTGAGGCAAAGCTGGCCTTTCACTCTGCCTGCCTAACCAGCACTCATCAACATGGCGGACGCACGCACGCACGCACGCACGCACACACACACACGACTTGTAAATGGCAGCTGGCTCGATGACTGCGATGTCCCCTTTGCAATTTTTGTATTGTCTCCCCTGTTTTGGCTGTAGGTGCTGAAGTCTGAGCCGCCGTGTCCTGAAATGTCCTTGACTATTTTTTGTGACATGAATATTTTATGTGTAAATAAACTGTTACCGTTGGTCCTCCCTTGCCTTATATTGGAATGTCTTCTTTTCCTTCTTGATTTATTTCATTTCAATTTTTCCCCTCCTTTCCACCCCCCAACTTTTCTCGCCAGAGTTCAAAGGGCAGACATGTAAGAGGCCTGTGTCCTCTTTTAACGGAGCGCGTCGCCCCCTTTCCGTTCCAGCTCGAGGAGCAGTAGGCATGCGTCAGCGCCGTCTGGGGGGGGGATTTTCCTCCAGTGATTCATTTGAACCTTTCCTCTCTCCGAAATGGCATCGCAGGGACCCCGCGTGATTAGCGCCGCCGCACTCGCCCGTGCGCCGCGCTCGCCGGAGTAGCGGAGCTCTTCTCTCCGACGGTCTGCCGGCGGACTCGGTTATTTCAAAAGCGGAGCTCCTTCCCCAGAATGCCCGCGGGCAGATCAAGTGATGCGTTTCAGATTTATTAGCAATCAGGCTGCTATTCATTCAAGGCTAACTGCTGCAATTGTCCACGCGAAGTCAAGCATTCGCCCGAACACGCCCGTAGGGCAGCTTGGTATTTTGACAACACCATGAGAATAGGCCGTTCCCACAGATCAATGGTGTCATTAGTCGGCCTTCTCGTCGCAATACTGTGTGCGTAATATAAAATTAGGGAACATTTTCACACGGAAAGATAATTTATTTTGACACGCTGACCCTGAACAATCCAGTTTATATCGGTTAACATGAACAAACCCCCCCTCCGCCCCCCCCGTCCACGACAGACAGGGCAGAACCGAGGGCCTCATTAACTAAATTGTTTGTATTTAACCGCAATTCCATCAAACAGTCCATTTAAAGTTGCCTTGTATTTAATCATTATTAAATAATGTGTTCCTTGAAATGCTTTTATAAACGGCTTCCCAATCGATGGATCAGCGAGGTCACTGAGAGAGGCGTGTAAAAGGGGTATTATGACGGTAAATTGAAACTGAAAAGTTTTTTTTAAAGATCCCGAAAGGGCTCAGGGTAATTTACAGACGGAATGTGTTGCTTGTTTTCCAGTATAGACTCAGATCAATGTAAAATCAGACTTTGATCAGAAATTACAAATAATATTTAAACAATTTCAGGAACACCTCAGGCACCTGGAGGGATATATGGAGCTCTTTTTCTCAGAAATGTACTAAAAAGGCATGTTCTAAACAAATGTGTTGCTTGCTATTCAACATCATTTTCACAATATGCAGTTGTGAAACAAGGAACAGCACAGCGTTGCAAGAATTACTTGTAGTGAAATGAGGCCTGTCATTGTGACCGGCCCACATTACATCTGTAGGTTCAGATTACAGATTGATTTTGCAAGCGAGCTGGTAAAACACGATGACCAAACTGTCGGCCACGCGAGCTTGTTTGCCTACAGGTAAGGATGAGTAACACTTCAAAGATTGTTGCTTTGATCTCTCACGCTGGCAGCGAGGTTTTTTTTTTTTTTGCACCTAAGCGATTAGCAACCGAAGGAGTGCTGGTGCTACATCTATATTACGATGTGCCCCTGGCCTCAAATCCGTTAATGCTCCTCGTGTTGCTGGTGCAAAAGTCCTGCGCTGCGAAGTGCAGGATCTATATCCCGAGAAATGCTTGGACCATAGAGTCTGCAAAGAGACAAAGTTACCTCGCCTGAACCGGCAAAGACGTTGACACGGAGGACAGGTCTTTACTCTTGTGCACAGTCCTCCGGTTGGAGCGTCTGCTCATTAGTTTCACACCAAACGCCTCATGTGTTGAATTGCTCTACTCACTTCTAGGACTGCGCAGGAAGAGCCGGTGAGGGAAAGCGGCACATTTGCAGTTGTTTCTGCAATTATAATCACGCTTGCATTGCAGGGAATCCACTTTGCGTATTGGTGGGGCTCATTGCTGGAAGTCAACAGGCAAACACAGAGAAACGCTAATCAACAACTCGGCTTCATCGGCTCATTGGGGACTCGGGTACGGAGGAGAGCCTTCTACAGTACGTCTCCGTCATGAATATAATCAGAGCTAGCATCCCTACATGTTTCTTCCCCGGTGGGAGGAGGACAGGTATAGACCATATAAACACTGTTATGGCAGCTCCCCATGATTGGGAATAGGGGGAGAGAGGCTCTATTTATTTCACTTTATCAGCACATCAGCCCGGTCTCACAATTGCCAATCAATGTGATCGTTGTGATATGTTCTCTCTCTATGTGCTCTCTCTCTCTCTCTCTCTCTCTCTCTATACAATGACATGCCATTCATCTTACACTGGCACAGAAAGGTCAAACGACATGACTCTGGATGATGCACAACTAATACATGAGCTCACAACATTCAGTTAACAGTTTCTCAGGTTGTCCCCTCTCTCTCTCTCTCTCTCTCTCTCTCTCTCTCTCCCTGTCACACACCCCTACCTCTTCCCACTGATGGATGTAGCGGATGAGTCTGGACAGGCGGAGGAGCCGCAGCAAGCTGAGGATCTTGGTGAAGCGCACGATCCTCAGGGCGCGCGCCGTCTTGTAGAAGTCCGAGTCGATGCGGGTCTCCACAATGAGGAAGATGTAGTCCACCGGAATGGAGGAGATGAAGTCCACCACGAACCAGCTCCTCAGGTACTTGATCTTGATCTGCTGCGGGTCCAGGATGATCTCGGTGTTGTCCTCCTTGACGATACCCGTCCTGAAGTTGAGCACCAGGTCCATGAGGAAGAAAGTGTCCGAAACCACGTTGAAGACGATCCAGGGCGGCGTGTGCTCGTCCTTGAAGAAGGTGATGCCCACGGGGATGATGATGAGGTTGCCCACCATCAGCAGCAGCATGGTCAGATCCCAGTAGAACCTTGAGGGAAGGGAATGGTTTGGGGTTAAAGAAGAAAGGGCTTTAAGGAACCTAATACAGTGCTAGGTCTAAAGGAAGTCCAGGAAATAATTTATGGTACATTTTCCACATTATACACCCCATCCCGTTTATCTATAGACTGTACTACATCAAACTGGACATTGCAAACTCAGACTTTATAGTAAGTGAGGAGGACCTTCATTTTTCCAATGCTTGACAGATTAAGAGCACTTCAAGCATGAACACTCACGCTTTCAGAAGCACATATTTCAATAATATTGAAATTTTTATGTGAAACCACACTCTTAATCCAATTATGGAAATAAAAATGAAATAAAAGCTGAATTTGGATTTCGCAATTATCACGGAGGGGTTAGAGAGATATGAATCCTATTGGTCAAACTGTTATTTTCATAATTAACAGCAAAGAACACTAAAGAATTCACCAAAGAATTCAGACAGAACAGAGCAAATTAAATTGTATCCAACTGGATATGTACATGAATATTATTGTTTTCAGTAGGTTATATTTTCACGAGCAAAAAATGAAGTTGGCTTTATGAACACGCCCACATACACATACACACACATCCGCTTAAAGACCAAGCCTATACAATTATGCAATTATCCTCTATACAGTGGATCTGGGCCTATAGGTTCCTGTAACACTATGTTGTTGTGCTGTGAGGGTGTACCTGCTGTGTTGCCGTTCAGACCCTATTTGCTGGTTACATAATAATGTCATGTCTTTCAGTGAGCGCAGTATTTTGATGCGCCCGGAAGACTTGCATAACCTTGTTATTTAGAAGATAGCGTAGACATATTGATCCTCTGCAAATTGACCATTTTACATACAGCGATGAGAATAATTTATGTTCCCTTAGATCCCTTTGTATCGCTGCTACCCCACATGAATATTGCAGACAATCCTTTTGACAGTAATGGCAAATTAGTGTATAGTAACAGAACATATCAAGTGTGTTTCACAGCCATTTATTCACAAGATCCCGACTTCATAAAAAGACAAGCTTAACAGCAGTTCACCAAAGGTGCAGTGAATAGTGTAGTAGATTTGTACAGTGAGCTGCCTCTGCAAATCACTGTACGTGCGGTATTAATATTAAGGTGCTATTTTTAAACCTACATCCGTGCTGATTTTCTAGTTTTAATTTGAAAGGGAAATTGACTATAGTGATGTTTTTTGTAACATTAATGGTTCAGCATTTGAACACTAGCAGCTACTAAAACACCCTCTAGTCTACACTCATCCATTTGCTGTGCACACGGGCTTCATGTGCTGTAGACTCCAAAAGTCAGATTGCTATGATGGAGGAATGACGTGAGCATAACTTTCCCGCTCCGCCAGCAGACAGCGACCGTGTGAAAGCTTCCATGCTTCCATGCACTGTAAATCACAACTCCTGCTTGCGGTCGACGGGGCATCGAATCAAAAGGTCAATGAGGGTTAACTGTTAATTACAAATTGTATTGTGACCTCCTCAATCTTTCAAGCTTGAGAGTTTGGATATGAATTGTACTCTCCTTCGGCTTTGTAATTAAATTCATAGTGCTTCTTCCTTTGTGATATATACAGAGTGCGTCAGTGAGGTTCTGCGCTGCCCGAGCTGATGTATACCTGCACAGGTTTTGCATGGTCATTTTTTTGCTTTTACTTTACTTGCAAAAAGCAATAGGCTGAAGAGCACTTATGCAAGGTGTTCTCATCCTTACTCTTCATAGGCGGAAGCCCAAAGCGTCGCGAGGCTGACAACCGGGGCAGCTTTCAGTGTAGTCTTCTTGACGCCATCAAGTGCCAGAGCCAGACGATGGATTACCATGGTCAGCGTGAAGATTCAATATCTCTGGATAAATTGTTAGGATTGGGGGTTAGGTTGTTTCTTTCTTTTTTGTAACTTATGTAAATGTAGGTAAGGTTAAGAGTAGTTAAATCTAAACGTTAAATATTGTTTTAAATTCATTTTGGACCCTAGCGGGCATACCGTCATCAAAACAGCAAACCAAGCTCTTCAACCGAATAAAATTTTTTGATAAAAACTTTTGATATTTTGTGATTTATGACGTGAAAATTACATCTAACTTAGCCTTGTCAAATAAATCCGAGAGCAGTGTGGGAAAGTCAATCGCTGACCTTATGCTAGGAGCTTCCCAAGCGGTGATATATGACGAGTTTGGACAGAGAACAGACTGATTTATGTATTTAAGGTGAATAGGAATGAGACTTAAAGATACGATTCAGGCATCTGCTGGCAAGTTCTTATTGAGAACTATTTGGAAGAGTGTACAATAAGCCTAAATTGATATACATACTGTAGTTTACATCAGGGCTTTGGAAAATAAGGAGTGCAAGTATAATCCATAGCATTACCATAAAAAGACCCGAAAATATTGGTGTCCAGGGTATAAGAGTGAACATGGAGGAAACTTTACATTACTTACATATAAAACACTGAAACAGGAAATTGCCAGGGGCCCGAGATGAAATATACCAGAATTAGTGTTTACAAATACTACTTACACATTCATTCATGCGTGCAAGCAGAGAGATGAATACACACTCACACTAACACACACGCACACGCTCACACACACACACACACACACACACACACACACACACACATTTGCATACACACGCTAACTCGCATGCCAGGCAACCAGAGCCCGTAATTGGAATTCTTCAAAGTGAAAGGGTATCCACTGTTTCAGCTTCTTGTCAAGTGGAGTTATATTTAGAAAGACATAGCTGCCACTGTGTTTGCTCATGTTAAGAGCGAAAGCCCAAGAGAACAAGAAAATCTTCAAAGGAGGTAAAACAGACACAGGTAATGACATTTGTTCTTCACATTTCGTCAGTCCCGAGAATCACCGCAGCCTGGGAGGCTCTGGATTTCTGGATTTCTGGGGCAGGGGATTGCAACTTAAATAATATAGCGGTATATCTGCATCTGTTTCCTTAGATACTGTAGCTGTAATACCTGCAAATCATCAACCTCGTTCTGTTATTGTCTTTGCTTTGGAGGACCAAGCTGAACAAAGGTCACATTTTTTACACTCATACCATTAAGTACCACTAGCATGTGTCAACCAGCCAAAACCAACAACCTAAAATACTGTATCACTGCAGTGTCTGATGAGAAATAACGAACTAAATGTCATAAAAAGGAAATAATTAAGGAGCGAGTGAGAAAGAAAGAAAGAAAGAAAGAAAGAGTAAAAGCGCATCGACAATCCATGGGGAGCAGCAAATCAAGACTTCAAAATCAAGGAGGATTTTCAGGACCTCTGCAAATTACAAGAGCACAGTGGAGGTTCTGCTGACGCAAGCACCCCTTGTTCAAAACAATACAAAGGGATTGGCTAAAAGGTACAAACAGTACAAACAACTTATTTGCAAATATCAAAGGAATGCAGGAAGGGAATGCATAGTCTCAAGATAGACAAATTGCTTTGAGTGACCTTATGCATTGTGGGACAAACAAGATATCCAGTATACATCATTTGTAAGATAGGCAGTATAAATCCCAGCGTGTATTATACTGTGTGTGTGTGTGTGTGATTGAATGTGTGTGTTGTCTACGAATGCTCGTGTTCGCATATGCACACGATTTCTCCTCTTCACTTCTTCTTGCCGTTGCCTTCTGATGGAGGTCAGCCCACCTAAACATAGCAGGGATCCATTTGCTGTGTTTTATTATGCATTGGGACCCGGAGATAGAAGAGCATCGTTCTATGAATACCGTCAGGAGATGTAGGCTCTGCCAGGACAAACACTGTAAACACATGAGTGAAGATCTCATATCTGTTTGCTCTCCAAATAGTGGATTTTGATGGGTAGCCTGCTTGTATTTATCATAAGAAAAGGCAATGTTTTTGTTGTAAAAACTGCAGTTGTATCTCACCGCTTCCAGGGGACATTAGGAAGTAAGTGGATTAACAATATGAAAGAAATGTTTCCATTACCAAATAAATTGCTAATTTTGATGTAACATTTATTTATTTATTTATTCATTCCATACTTTGGCTTGGCTTTATTTATATCAGAATTGATGTATAATGCAAGTCCAATTATAAATTTCAAAATGCAATAGCTACAAAACTACGATACTTAATGTGACTTAATGGGGTTAGTGTGTTTGTGTGCGCTCGTTTTTTAATGTGTTTTTCAAGGCGGATGATTGTGCGTCGATATGAAAACAGCGACTAGAACCAACAACGCTGACTGGCTGCTTTTGGGGGGTGGGGGACGGTTGAAGGTTCCGTCTGAAAAATGAGTCCCTTGAGCAAGGGACGACTGCGGGAGAACTGCTTACTCTGGAATTGTTCCGGCATTGTGGCACTGACAGTACTGCCTACTGTACCCATTTTGGAAGTTCTGACATTTGCCTTTCTGCTCCCGCCCTGGCCTCTCTCGGGAGACGCCGCAGACATGTTCTCACCTTCAGAGTGCATCTGTGGACATGGGAAGCCTCTTTCTTACTCCTCACCCCGACGCCCGGACACCGGAGGGCCGAGAGCGAGCCACGTCGCGCTCCGTCCTGGCCACTCGGGACCTCCATTACCACCACTGTCTGGAGAGAGGACCAAACTGGGGCCACTTAAATGGTTTTCGGGGAGTATTTAATTGAGGATTACTATGAGTATGTGTCCATATGAAGGATGAATTCCAAATAGAATTCCTGAACCGTACCCATATTCAAAACAAAGAATAGTGCCATAACAGACCCGATAACTCACAGACAGTTACATTCATTTAAATTCATGCTATTAAAAATGTAATTATTTCATTTAATTAACACAAAAATAAACATGTGTTTTAAATAGCCATTTATTGTTATTGTTAAGATATTTTTATGCTCCCCTCATCAATTTACTCTTAATATGCGTCATTTACATTTTTTATTTTTAGGAATTATCAAAGTGGAACCAACCCACACTGTGATCCGTTCCACCCACGAACCGAACCGGCAGTTTCAAGACAGATTCAAGACAGACCCTCCATCACCCTCCATTTACCCGGCCCACATGGCACATGGTACCCGACCCGACGCAGGACTCTCTATGGAGCCCGTTTGGCGATTTCCCCTTTTGTGACGCCGTCTCTACCTCTTGGCCCCCACGCTGGTGAGCATCAGGCACCATTGGGCATCGGGCCCCGCCCTGACAGGATGGGAACAAAGAAAGAACACGGGGTGCAACCAGACCCGTCCTGCCACAGAAAAATGACAACGCGTGCCCTATGAGATTAGACTCTTTATTGTCATATCTCAGCATACATCTAGAATGAAATTTGTTCTCTGCATTTGACCCATCCTATACACCGCCTAGGAGCAGTGGGCAGGAGCAGTGGGCAGCCGCAGTGGGCAGCCGCAGTGCAGCGCCCGCGGACCAACTCCAGCTCTTTCGCGTGTGTTGGTCAGGGGCACCCCCCCGACAGGAGTATTAACCCCCTAACTTACATGTCTTTTGATGGTGGGAGGAAACCCACGCAAACAGGGGGAGAACATGCAAACTCCACACAGAAAGGACCTGGGACAACCGGGGTTCGAACCCAGGACCTTCTTGCGGTGAGGCAAGAAGCCACTGAGCCGCCGAGTGTTATGAATATGAAAAAAGTCCTTCCTCGCTTGAATAACTGATCTGCTTGTTGTGTCTTTGTGTGTGTGCTTTTCCTCTTGTTTGGTCTCAGAAGGTTTGCTTTTGTTCTGAGTGGTTCTTCGCCTGAGCACAGATTTACCATCGGATTAAGAATTCTGGCACACGTCGTGTTAAACACTGGCAGCGTCGGTGTCTTCGCGACTTGAGGAGCAAATCCATTTGCCAGGATATTTCCTTAAACAGTGGAAGAAAAAAACAAACGCACACAAACTAAAAACCACTATAGTCATGCACGTCTTTTACATTGCTCGGGCATGTACAGTATTATTTACGTGTGTGTCTAAGGTCTTGTAAAATGTTAATTGCATACATGTGCGTGTGAACATGTGAAGGTACAGTACATTTACTTTGTGTGTGTGTGTGTGTGTGTGTGTGTGTGTGTGTGTGTGTGTGTGTGTATGTTTACTATAATTATGTTTTGCTCTGTGCAGATGGGGGAATCCATTCAGCCTAGGGCCCTTTTGACACGGCAATGAATGAGCAAAAATGAAGCAAACATCACTTTCCCAGAAATCCAACCCAACAGGGAGTGGCAGGGGAAGATAAAGATTGTTGTGCTGAGCGTGGAAACTCCATCTGCGACAATAACACTGCTTATGTAAAAAAAAAAAAAAAAAAATTAAAAAAAAAAAAAAAG
>OMKR01001279.1:0-10448 GCA_900302355.1 Cyttopsis rosea
TTAAGTATTAAAATATATATATATATATATATATATATATGCTATATACTGTATATATACTTAAAAACTCTAAATTAACAATCGGAGGTGACAACAAAATAAATCTGTATTGTGGTAACGTTTCTAAGACAGAAAACCTTCTAAAACTCACTCTCTATGCACTCCACTTGTGGCTCCTCCCACTGTCCGTCTGCCATGCAGCGTATCACCGGTAGGTGGCGCTGTGTGTAGCCCGCCTCACACTGGTAGCGGACTATGGAGTTGACCGGGTAGCGATCTCTGTTGTTGTTGCCCATTGGCCAGGCGTGGTCCACCGCAGGGGGCACTGGGCACATGACTGGCGGAGGGCGGGTAGACAGAAGTGTGCATTTCAGTGGTTATCCAATGGAATAGTGTTTTAATATAGATCGTTCCGATTCGCCATTTGGGCTCAAATCATTTCACCCTTGACCCATTATTTCTTGACCTCAGCTCCTTGGACCTACCGGGTCCGGTCTTGCAGGTGAACGGCAGGAAGTAGTTGCAGGGAACGTCGTTCCACTGTCCGACCTCGTGCCAGATCATCACCACGCAGTCCTCCCCGGAGTTGAAGTAGTTGTCCGGCTGGTTGGGCCTCCAGTTCTCGAAAGCCTGAGGGGATCAGATTTATATCTTATTGTTTGCAAAAGGACTAATCCGGAATTTGGACAAGCTTGAATCCAATGGCACGGGACATGTCCAACTGTCTGAATGAAAAGAATCCTAAAGCCTAAATGTCTTGAGGGACTTTGGGGCCGGACGAGCAGAACACAGAATGAAGTATTTGTGGATATTAACGACATTAACGTTCATCTCCATCATAATCTCACTGTGATCTTCATTCCCCAAAAAGAAAAATAAATCAAACATCTCATCTTTTTACTATCTGAATTAGGGGCTTCACGACTACTGATTTTTACTAAGTTTTTCATAATAGTAGTCGACTAGTCGTCTTTTACCTGTTATGTAAGAAAGACAGAGAGAGGAGCTGTAGGTAACAATGAAAATTGTATTTTGTAAATTAAATGAATTAGGAGAATTTTTTAATACTACATAGTTGAATTAAGATATAAATGTAAATACATATTTTAATAAATTATTTCACTAATGCAATAAATATTGTAAATCTGGTGACGTTGATAAAAATGATGTCTACTGCTGCCAACAGCGCCGACTAGTGGTAATAGTAGTCGACTAGGTGACTAGTTGGTGAAATCCCTAATCTGACTGATCTTCATCTTATTTTTTTGTGAGTGACCATCATTGATCATTGCTCGGCCAATGATTTAGTTTCCAAAGAAACTCACCAAAGCGCTTCCATCCGTCCACCGGAACTCGTTCTGAACGTCTCGGTCGTTGAGTCCGATCCACTGGTAGTCTTGCGCATTGGCTGATGGACCAAGATAAAGACACAGGCTCGTTTTCTGCTGCTTGTGAGTGACACATACACCCATGCACATACACACACATTGACGCCAGACCTCTTTTTTGGAAGATCTGTGGCTATCAAAACCATCTTATTCAGACATTAGCCCTCACACACACACTCAGAGGTCAGGCTACTCACAGTTGACAAACTGCTGTTCCTGTTGTGAGGTGATGCTGACCAGGTGGGCGTTGAGTTCCTGACATCGCTGCTCGGCGTTGGACCAGGTGTCCCTCTCCTCAAAGTGCAGGTAACAGCTGCCCATGAACTCCAGCCAGCCCTCCGCACAGCCCTGCACCGCTGCACACACACACACGCGCGCACACACACACACACACACACACACACACTTGTTAATACATATACGTACGTACATTTACAACCACGATTATGCCTCAAGTAAAAACTAGAATTTTACCTTAATGTGATTTTGTTCTATTGCTTACACTATCAACCAACAAAGTGATACTTCAACTGATAACAATATTTCAAAGATAAATTAAAAAGGGCACAATTAGTGACTATTTCAAAGATTGACATAGTAAAAGGTCCATCTCAGCGCATGTAATGCTATGATTGACTGTTGTGCCAAGCTGTGTGTTGTTGCAGAGACATGTCCATGTCTAGATGTTCAAAGTGACTCACGTGTTGTGCAGTCTTCTCCTGTGAAGCCGCGTGGACACTGACACACGGCGAGATCGTCCTGCACGGAGCAGCGTCCATCTCCACACGGGTTCGGAGAGCACGGGTCCTCAGAGACTAATAAAAGATAATAGTATGTTTTTAATATCCCCCAAACTCTCTGACATACTTTGGAACGACAGATTATTATGACACTTCACATTTCTACATAGAGTAAAAATAAAGATAATCTGATATGTAATCTGTCAGTTATATTAGGGTGAGCTACACACACGTGAAATAGTTGCATTTTGTGTAGTCTATGGTAAAAATAAATAAATAGAAAGGTCTACAGCTCACACACTTTGATCCTAATGGATAAATTGATATTTCAATCCAATGTGGCTCTTTGTTAGGTGTTGTGTTAGTGAGGTAGTGTTAAAGTTTTTAAGCACCTACCGTCCACTACAGCAGGTGGCTCCACAACAGCAGGGGTTGGTAGTAGGACCGATGGGGCTGTGGTCAGGCTTGTTGTTGCCTGCGTCATATAAACCTCCTCCGTGGGACCTGCACGCCCTTCCTGCCCCAGATCAACCTCCAGCTCGTCGCCACGTCCTGTCTGGCCCAGGCTGGCAATGTATTCTGGGTAAGTGAGTGTTGATCCAGGGGGCAGCACTACAGAGAGCCCCTCTGCTGTGGGCTCTTCATGAGACACCCCACTGGCTGAGAAGTGCTGGTCCAAGGTGCTGCCAGATTCACCATGGATCCCTGACCCGCTCCCCTCCCCACTGATCTCCACCACCCCACGGCCCTGCTCAGGTTGACGGACCGGCGGATGCACGGTAACCTCCATCATGCCATCGTCAGTGAGGAAGATGATGTCGCCCTCCCCAGATTGGGACCCGGAGCTGAGGCCACTGCCTGAGGCACCAGAGGGAAAACCACTGCCAGAACCGCTGGGAAAGCCGCTGGCGAAGCCAGATGCAAAGGGCTGGTAGCCCGATACCTCCTGCTCGCCAGAGGGTTGCTCTGTTAAATCAATGAGACCATGGTCAACAAATGACACGCCCGGAAATCCTGATCCAGACGTGGTCCAGGTACCACTCAAGTCCCCACTGGAGAAGCCACTGGTTCCTGATCCAGATGTAGACCCAGATCCAAACATGTCCCCTGATCCAGACATATAGCCAGATCCAGACATAATCCCTGATCCGGACATTTCCCCAGATCCAGAGATAAAACCTGATCCGGACATAAAGCCTGATCCAGAAATGAAATCAATTCCCCCTTCACCAAATTCCTGCTCTGTAAGGTGGGTTCTTGACAGATCCACCAACTTTCCATCCACCATTATGATAAGTGAGTCCCCACCGCTACCACTTATGTCCCCGCTTCCACTTGCAGACCCAGAGGGGAAGCCACTGAACCCAGATTCGTGTCCATCCAGCCCCATTCCTGACCCAGACCCAGATGCACTAGCCCCAGACCCCAGTCCTCCATCGGGATAAGTCACAGCGCTTCCCTCTCCCGCCTCCTGGGGTCCTCCTGATGTGGAGCCCTCACCGGAGAGGATGTCCCCACTGCCACTGAAGGTGATTTGGAAGCCAGACGCAGAGCCCTCACCACTGGCACTGGAGAGTCCGGACTGCCCTGAAACCTCCCCACTGCCACTGGCAGAGTGGTCAGCTGATCCAGAGCCAGAGACATCTACAGAGACTGGAGGTACGATCGGCCCCACTGCAGGAACACAATCAAAAAATATGCAAAAACAAATTATAATTAAAAGTTTGAAATTTTCTGAGAAAAGTGTTAAATATTCTGAAAGAATGTTGAGTAAAGCCTGAAAATTAATCAATCATCAATTAATTTAAATATTTTCAGTTGTTCTGGAAAAAATGCTTTTTAAGGATTTTATGCTTTGCAAATGGGACTAATTACAAGCTTTTTGAAGTAGACGTATGTCTTACCAGGTGGAGCGACTTGATCAGTTCTGATGGTTGTCCCGTTGATAACCTCCTCCAGCACTATGGTTATGTTCACGCTGGTTTCATTTTCCACGGAAACAACAGGAGTTTTAACTATGAACAAGGAGCAAAAAGCCAGATAAGAGTCAAGGCTACAACATGGACTTAAGAATATGCAGATAGGAAATCGTACTTTGACATTGACATACTGGAGTGAGAACAAAGTAGTAGCTGAGAGAGGAGCTGTCATACCAGTAGGAGCAACGTGGTCAACTGTGATGATTGTCATATTCATAAGCTCTTCCAGAACCTCCTCCAAAGTCATATCCACACTTGTTTCATTTTTTGCCTGAACTGCAGGAGTTTCAGCTGAAAAAAACAAGAACATTCTCAAAGAAAAGTGGCATCTGGCATATTGACTATCAACTATTAAGTAGTCATCATATTTGGATTAAGTCTCTTGCATGGCTTATGAAGCAAATATGCTTCAAACATTACAGGAATTTGCAGATGTTTTTCTGTTTTCTTTTGTCAAATGTAAATGAAAATGTGCCTTAATCCTTAGACAGATAGATAGATAAAATGAATCACCTCTAATACAGTAGGCATCGTAGCGTGAGTGCTCATCAGGAAAGCCTGTCTGGTTGGGGAAGGCGTAGATGATGTGCACTCCAGCGCGGCCACCTCCGCAGTGGGCCCTGGGGTTGGTGATGGGGTAGCGGACGCTGCGGTCCAGCAGCCAGCCGGGACGGCACTTGTCCAAGCCTTGGTTCCAGGCGGCGTACAGCTGACCGGTGGTGGCCAGAGTGGTGTTGAGCTTCTGACAGTGTTGCACGGCCTCCTCATAGGAGAAGCTGTCGTAGTCACTGGTGTAGAAGACCTCACCTGGGACAGGGACAGAGATGGTTGCTTTTAGAAAAGTAACCAAACCAAAGTTAAAACCATAACAAAATTGTTTTTGTCCTCTTTAAGTACAAGTACGGTATGAATGGGAGTGTAGCTTGATCCTGTGGTAGGAATAAAATAAAGGGGTGAGTTCTGCACTGCTTTAGTTGTAGATCTACGCCCTATTTTCTCACCAGCATCAGTTCCCTTCCATTGCGATCTCATCTCTTCAGAAGCTGCTTTTTTTTCAATTCCAATTCCCCTATAGCTCTATAATCAAACCTTCCATCCTCTTTACTTGTTACTGACAAAACTGTGTAGTTATTTGAATATCTCACGAGTTATGGGTTGGTGAATGGTGATTGGTTTTCTTACCTTGAAGCCTGTCCACGTAACAGTAGACATCATAACGTTCACCCTCAGGTCTGAAGCCATAAGACCTGACCCCTGCTAGGTGTTCCAGGTTACCAGCACAGTTATCTCTGGGCGACACTATTGGGTACCTGGGTAGAACAATTAGAACAGTATCTGTCAGCAAACTTCACGAGGTGATATATCATTCAGTGTTCTTTTTGTGTTCAATTAGATAGCTAGGGTGTGCTGTCTGGTCCTTTTATCATCATCATCATCATCATCTCCTTATTGAAACTCCTTTCACCTGACGGACTGGTCACGCAGCCAGCCTGCGTCACAGTGGTGTAGGCCTTTCTCGTAGGCTGCGTAGAGTTGCTCAGGGCTCGCTATGACCGCTCCGATGCTCTTGCAGGCCACCTGGGCCTCCACGAAGGTCAGGGTGTAGCGTCCGCTGATCGCACGGTAGTGGAACACAACACCTGCGGGTGAGGAAAGAATACGGAATAAAGTGAACATGCAAAGAACAGGAAAGAAGGAAAAGAGGGAAAATGTGAGGAAAAGTGAGTGCGGTTTGAGCAAGAGAATTACATAGAGAGCAAGATTAGAGTCAGATTAAGGACAGGTTTATCACCTGCTGGACCCATGGTGGTACCCACGCCACTTAGGTCCAATCCCAGACCAGGCCTTGTGACGGTCTCACTGGGTGGGACGGGCAAGGGGGACAGGGTAACCACCTCTCCATGCACCTCCTCTCCTTCAGACGGGCTGGTGGGGAAGCCCACGGGCCCAGGGGGCATGGGAATTATGACGGGGAAGGGGGTGGTCAGCACTGGTTTCATGCCCACACCTTCTCCGTCTGTTGGTGAGAAAAAACTTAATTTAAACTTTTATGAATATTTTTTATAGCCATGCTTTTATTGACAGTTTAAATGTATTGGCTATTTCAAAAGTCATCTTTATTCTTCCATGGTGACCTACCCTGGTAGCAGACTGCATCATAGCGGGAGTCTGGGTAGGGGTATCCAGTCTGGTTGGCATGCAGGTAGACTGTCCTTACTCCCAGAAGCCCCCCTCCACACTGGGGCCTGGCAATGTTGATGGGGTAGCGCACGCTCCTGTCCGCCAGCCAGCCGGCGTTGCACACATCCATGCCAGCCTTCCAGGCCAGGTACAGCTCTCCAGTGGTGGCGAGACGGGCGCCCAGCTTGGCGCACTGGTCCCCTGCCTCGTAGAAGCTAAACTTCTCCATAGACAAGGAGTAGAAGACCCTGCCTGGGTAAAGACAGCAGAGAGGGAATGACAACCGATAGTGAATGGAAATGAAAGACCCAATGGCTGTTCTTCATGGTTTGTTTGTTAGCCATTGACTTGGTTTTGAGACAAATCAATGGCCAAATCAGTGTAATGAGTACCTGACATCTTCTCAGCAAAACAGTACACATCATAGGTCTCGTTGACATCTCTCACTCCATAGGTTCTCACTCCAGGGAACATCTCTTTGTCTCCATAGCAACGGTCCCTTGGCTCATGGATGGGGTACCTTGAACGCAACATAACAATGGTGTTGATTCAAAACCATTATGTTGCACCTTTTAGCTTTCAGAAATGCTGACAGTGTCTTACCTAACTGTCTGGTCAGACAACCATCCGGCGTCACATTGATGGTATCCGTCGTCGTACGCAGCCTGGAGTTGGGCCGGCGTGGCAATAGTGGCGCTGTTCTGGATGCATGCTGCCTTGGCCTTCTCAAAAGTCAGGGTGTAGCGTGTCGTGATGGCACGGTAGTGGAACACAATACCTGAGATAAATAGACAGGCAGATAGATAAATACAATTACCTCTAGAAAGTATGAATCACATGTTTTTTTCTGTTGCTAACATGTGATCATAAACCCTCTCCTACCTTGAACCTGAATGTTCACTGAATCGTAGTTATCCTCAATGCCGTGCATTACTTCACAGCGGTACGTGCCAGAGTCCTTGGACCTCAGTTCTGTAATCTCTATGGTGGCGTCAGTGGGCACCAGAGGGTAATTGACCATAGTGACCCTGTCAAGATATTCTGTCTCCACGTGGACTTTGCTCTGCGATGCCACCAGAATCGTTGTGACGTTCTTTTTGGTGACGTAGCTCCATTTAATGCGGTGGGCAAGCGGGGGGACGGTTGGAGCTCCTGGGTCATTGACGGTGTTGTCCTGGAAGTAGCACGGCACCACCACCTTGCTGCCGAGCAGTGGTTTGAGAGGCATTTCCAATGGGATGCTGACGCTCATTGTGCCATCTAAATCTAGAGTGAAGATCGATGAGATTATACCATATTATGTCAGATTACGTCATAGTATACCAGTTATATCATATTATATCAGATTATATTAGATTAGATTATAATATACCAGATTATATCTATCTATTATATCTATCTATCTACTATTGATGACTAGAAACATACGTGAAGATGCTAGTTGACAGAACTGTGTTTTTGTGTTTCAACAGTGAATAAAACATTTACCCTCGTGGTCTTCAAACGATATTGTCGCCATGATGAAGGGCAGGCCTATGCACAGTAGAAAGAGGGGTGCCATTGTTACCTGGAAACCAGAAACGAAACCAAATGTTAGTCAACAATGAAATCCAAATCATGCGAGTTGCACACCCACCATACTGTCGCCTGTCGGAGAAATTCCACTGCGTGGTCGGTGAGATAAACCCATGCTATCGGGAACAAACTCAGACCCTCGCTCTGATAAGGAGAGATGTATGTGCACTTATATTATGTACACTTCAAGGCAATGATGCAGCAGTCCCCGACAGAGGGTCGGAGGGAGCTTTTATCGGAAAAAGAGGAAGTCGTCTTTTTGGGACACCACTCTGACATCACACGAGCAAGGAAATTGCTGAGAACATTCTGGAAGCTAGAAAATTGCTGAGTCATCTTGTGACTATGCTGTAGGCTTGCATGTCCCCCAAGAGTCATGTTTTGTGATGAATGTCCTCCAAGCTGGAGGACATTCTGGAGTATATGAGCAAAAACAGGCGAGGGGAATGCAAAAGCTTGTTTTTGAAAATATAAGAGAGAAAATGATGATCCATTGATTATATAAAACATATGAAGTATAAATTATTGCATTTTTCTAGCCAAACACAGTGCATGTGGATTCAAAGGGAGCAAAGCTGTTACACATTTTAGACACAAAGAGATCATTTTCACAAATACATTTGAAGTAACATTTGGAGCCCAGGTAGTCGAGTCATTGCCTTCTTTCCTATTTCATCGTTGCTCTTTTAAGATTACTCTACTGACTTCTCATAAAAGAAATAAAAGACCTGAAATGACCTATTGCTATTATAGATTAAGGCTTTTCAAGTCTCATTACGCCTCACCAGTCTCATAATAATGACAAATCAGGGCATTTTTGGTATAATCACTGTATGACTTCTCTTTACGGGAAATGTTTTTAGTGGTTGTTTTGGTAAATGCAACACCGAATACCTGTGCACGTCAGAGAGCGGTCTGAATGAAAAGGTTTTACTATTTCCACAATTTTCTGTGGATGACAGTTTTTTTTTCCATATAGAACTCCTGTATGCCCGCTCTAACGCTCTGTGTTATTCAGGATATATGTACAGTGGCCGTAGTGTGCCGGGCTGTTACGTCAAACCCGTGGGCTCAGATGGAAACAGGACATCAGGAGTCGCTAAGTCATTTGGAAACACCACTCAGGCTGACTAATGGATGAAAGCCCCTCTGTCGGTGCTGGACGTGTTGGGCCTCAGAGCTGGAGCTTTTGGTTGAAATAGATCCTTCGTCTTTGGCGTCATCAGAAACCCACTCCCATTTTTAACCTCTTATGAACAATGGACGTATGCCACATATTTCTAAACAACCAAAGAGACATTTGCTTATCACTGAACTTGATTATATTGTCAAAGTGTTATGGTTGTGCTGCTTAACATGGGTTAATCAAGTCAGTTATAAATCAGAGAGGTAATCAAAGAGGTAAACCAATGATTTTTCAAGGTTAGGGGTCAGAGGTCACAGTGTTTTGTATTGTGAAGGGTACTGCAATTGTTAAAGGCTTGAAACCACAATGTCTGTTTGTCAATGATAATTTATTCAGTACACATTTTGAAACAAAATGCATGCTGACGTATGAGTGAGTTTGTGTGTATATGTGTATGTATGTGTGTGTATGCATGCATACACACACATACACACAGAGACCATCTACATTCATCGAATTCCACAGATGTAGTACAAAGGGTCAATATTTGTCTATTAGATCTTCTAAAGGGTCAATATTTGTCTATCAGATCTTCTATCAAATATCTGATATTAGGATTACATTGGTCCAGTTTTAGGGAATACAAAATATCCTACCATATACTGTACATGTAGATGCTTAACAGAGTAGATGCAATACAGATGTGCTGTTGCTAAACAAAGGACCATTATTATCGGACTGAGGATGAGTATCAATAACAAATCACTCCCCAAATTCATCGTTTCTTTCACCCTTTTTAGGGAGAATCTAGACACACTTTCACAAGACCCAGATACGGTGGGCTCTAATAATGGATTCAGTCATCTCTCCATCACACTGTGTCCACTGCCTCACAATACATGAACACAGAGAACGCCAGCGAAAGCCTTCCACCAAAACTGTAGCCCCTTATTGGACACTATCCGATCATTCAACGGGTCAGCGTCTCGCTTCAAATGCATCATTTAAACCCTGGCCACTTGGTAATATACACTCGCATTGTGAGCAAGCCAAGCCGGGCCAGGCCAAGCCAATCAGCCCTGGTTCCACAGTGTGCCCATTCAGGGAGTGGGGTAGCCTCCGCTCCTCCGTTCAGCCACTGTGGTATGTTCCGCTCCCAGTTGGGGCGAGGGGCAATAAGGCTTCGGTCTGTTCCAGCAGCGGGTGGGGGCAGGGCTCCGGGGGGCCGAGCCAGCCAAGGTAAACACAGGGCGGGCATCCAGGGGAGGCTCCCAACTCTCTGGAGAACCTCAGCATCAGAACAGAGTGGACATTGATATGCACACACACACACACACACACACACACACACACACACACACACACACACACACACACACACACACACACACACACACACACACACACACACCACACACACACACAGAAGAAATCACACACACACACAGCCAAGTCAAGT
>OMKR01001281.1:0-10469 GCA_900302355.1 Cyttopsis rosea
CTTGCTCAGACATTCTACTCACATTTACATCTTTTTCATTTCACTCTGTGGTGACATGTGACAATTCGGCACTCACAGTACAAAAACATTCCTCAGTAGAAATCCTGTCACGTCTCCAACATGGTCTCTGTGCATAAACAAAGCAGTGATATGGGAGGCTGGCCACCATTTTGGGGATTGAGTTGATGAGGGCTGACTGGCTGGCTGAGCAGCAGCGCTCCTGACTCAGATAGATATGCTACGCTCAGACTCACACAGTTGCCGCTAGCAGCTTCAGTCTCGCATCAGAAAGAAAATCTACCAAATTGAAGTGAAATGGCTCTGAGTTACAGCAGAATGTGCAGACAGTTTGGTAAACGATATGTTGAGCACGCCTGCCCCAAACAATACTCACGTCAAATGTGGGCAAGGAACTTCCTTGTATCAAGACTTTCAACTGTGTCGATGATACTCTGAAAGCTGCTGTGGGCATCTCCATATGAGTTAAATAAATGCAACAATAAAACAAAATAAACGATAAATAATTCACATAATTTTCTTAAGCAAATAGAGGCCTACGGCACCTGAAGGGCTTCATCTAAACAGATGTAGTGATTGGCATGAAAATTGTCCATGATTAATTAGGGAATGTGTTCTTCAGCGTACCCGATGGGTGTGAGCGACTCCTACCAGAAGCGGGGGCTTACGTAAGGAGGCCATACAAATGACCAATTATAGTAACAAGGCACATCTGCCTTTTTTTTAGCTAACACACTACATTAACGCAACTCTGACGGAGGAATACAAATATAATTTACAACATCGGAGCCAGAGATAACGCAGATGGAAAAGACTGGGGGTAAAAATGGAATCCTTCCTAAGTGCACATCACAAAGGCCACATTGTACACATTTCATATTCTACTGGACTGGACACATCCAAGCGTCCCAGCTTCTTCAGTATACTGTACAAAGTCAAGCTAAATATACACATGCATTCACAATCAATATTCACAACCAATGAGCTCTTTGAATAGCTTCCGCTTTATTTGACCCAGTGTTGGGGCCGTTTTATCAGACATGAACTCTCTAAAGGTGCCCTGCTTTGCTTGTTTTTTTTTTTTTTAATCACCATGACACAAGCTTCCAAATCCCTCTAGCTCTCCCCGGCACGCCACTAGAGGGTTAGGGCATTCTTTTGTGAGGTAATTCTGGGCGTCATTCCCCACTTGGCAGCATGTCACTGCTCCATGGCCTTGCAAGTTCACGACGGTCTTTTGCATGCATTCACACACGCAGATCTTTCTAAGAGGACACAAGGAGTAATCTGCTGTAACACTGAAGGAGTGGCAGCGTCTGTTGCTTTCATGCTGCTGAGTGTGTCAAAGGAGAACACGCCAAAGACAGACAGGAATGAAGACTACTGTAAAACCAGCTAGCAATTAACTTTGAGCAATTTCAAGAGCTTGGGGTGCTCTTTATTTTGCTGCATCATGCCTCAGCCTGCCTCAAATATTTGGCAGCAACACATTATATAATGATGACACCATCAGTCCAGCCTCTACTCTGATTTTAGCCAGATTTTCCCCAGAATCTGTCAAAGCAAACACAACTACCTACTTCTACTAACACTAACACTTTCTGACAAAACAACACTGTTAATATCCCCCTTTTGTATATGCAATGCCTCTTGAGGCTGAAAGGAAAAAAAAAAGAAAAGAAAAAAGGCTGAATATTTTTAATTGGTTAAAAATACAAATTCATATTTACAAATGTATTTTCTCATCATTCATTTGATTATCTGTCAGGAAAATTCATACGCTACCCAGAGGAAAAGTTATAGTGTGGAGGAGGATAGGCACAAAAAACAAATAAAAGATGGATGGCTATGTACAAACCATTAATTGATTGAAAACCAGATCAATGGAGATAGATAGAGAGGGATGACTAAATAAGTGAACGTAAAACAGGCAGATAGACAGATAGACAGACAGAGAGATAGAGAGATAGAGAGAAAGAGCCAGTAAGTGTGATAGAGGGGTTCTGTGTCCTTGACATTTGTCTCTGGGCCTCCTTCACGGTGTAGTCTCTCTAGTGACGTAACTCGGCCACAGTTCCACCCACACAGGAAGACACGTACAGCAAGTAAAACATGACAAGACCATCTCAAGGTTAATTTAAAGTTAAGATAGTGTTAAAAAAAATTTTATCCATCCATCAATTTCCTTTACCAGCTTATTCCACTCAGACAACATGAATGTGACACCCAGAGCCACACACAAACTGACACACAATTCACACTTTTGGCCAATTTACGGTCTCCAATCAGCCAAACCTGCATGCCTATGAAAGTGGGAGGATATTTGAGATACCAGGGGAGACCCACTCACAATAAGAATGTGCACAGAGAGGGCCTGAAGAAGGAATACTTCCCGCCAGACGAGAAAAAAAAAAAAAAAACTAAACGGAATTCAGTGAGAATTATGTAATAAATGAAATACAGGAATATAGTGTTTTACACCCTACTGACATATTCAGACAACTTCTTGAACAATCCAAGTAAGTGCATGGACACAAACAGCTCTTTCCAGAAAGGTCTCTAAATGTAGTAAAAGACATGACAGTGAAAAAAATAAAGCTTGGACTGTGGGTGACATGAGTATTCCTTGAGAGAAAAAAGAATGAGAAAAGCAAATGTAGAAAGTGCAAAAGAGAGAGTATGATCGAATAATAGATAGAGAATAGTGTAAATTAAAGTGAAATGCACAAAATCACTTTTTTTTCCCTAAAAGCTGATTGGAGAATTCCTACCTGGTTCTCCTCATGTGTGACTCTCATCTGCTCTTTGAGGATAGAGGTGCGAGCCGCCTCTTCTTTCCGCATGATGCGCTCCTTCTTGAGCTCGGGGCTCCAGAAGCTCTTGATGCTGTTAGTGGAGGAACCGAGCTTACTGTCCTTCAAGTCGAGCTCCCTGCGCAGCAACTCATTCTCCCTCTGCATGTCCCTGAGCTGGGCCTGCATCTCCAGCAGCTCCCCCCCACTGCTCCGCACCGCCTGCCTCAGCAGGGCGGAGGGGACCCCCTGGTGGTGGTGGTGGTGGTGGTGCAGCATGGAGAGGGAGCCCAGGTCACTATAGGCCAGAAGGTCAGCGTGGGGCAGCCCCACTGAAGCGATGTTGGGGCTGCTGCCCATGGCTGTGACACGGCCCCCGTACATGGCCCGGCTGGTGGCCCGCCCCAGGGTCATGGTGCCTTTAGGGTAGGTGGCAGTGGAGCCCACGCCCTCGTGGTCACTCAGGTACATGGGCCCTGAGGTGGCGTAGGCGGCGTTGAGGGACTGGATGTTCTCCATGGAGAGCGTCTTGCCCCCCGCACCACCCCCGCCACCGCTGTTGGCCCTCCGGTGGCCCAGCCTGGGGGACCTCGGCAGGCGCGGGGACCGTGCAGGGCTGCTCTCTATATGGCCTACTGCTCTGGCACTGCCGTACATGTCCTGGGTATCAAAGGTGTGGCCACCAGAGGGTCCTTGCCAGGGGCTGCAATGAGGCTGCGCTGACTCTCTGAATCACATGTGGGTGGTGTACTTCACGCCTAAATAGGTGGAGCGCATCAGCGTCAGATCTGAGAACAGAGTGAAAGCATGCGTTAGAACAGGAACAATAGAGAATGAAAAAGTATACACTGAAGAACAGTAAACAACAATGTATCTCTCACTTATTGAGTGGGGAAGCAGATTCCCTCAGCATGCAGGGAGGAATGCAGAGATGGCTCTCTGACCTATAAATAGAGCAGACCGCCCATAGGAAACGAATTACGCAAGTTGAAGCCAGTTTTCGGTTGTTACTGGCTGTTGTTCGCAGTAACTTTACTGCCACGTAATTGCATTCTGAGATATGTTTACCGCCACAAAATTGCACGCCTGGGGCTGCTTTCAGCAAATTCGATTTTGTGGTGTTTTAAACCAATCAGATTTCTTTTAGCTTCAAAGTAGCTTCCTGTTAAGCGCCAATCAGCTTCCGCTTTGTTGATAGCATGTCAATGTCACATGTTTCACTAATCAAAAGGGCAAAGGTAAAGATACATAAAGCATTTATATATTTGTTCTGCAGTGTTTAAAACCATAATTGTGGTTAATTACCGCTAGGCCTACTCAACTGGTGGCCTGCGGGCCAAATATGGCCCACATATTAAGGCACACTGGCCCTTTGAATACATTTGAAGGTTAGCAATGAACTGTAGTTACATTAATTTCAGAAATGTCTGTAGGGCTTAAAGTACCAACAACCATATGACTATGCAGAAGCAGTGTGCATTTAAATATTGAATAAAATAAAAACTGAGAGAATATTATCTAGAAATGCATTAGTTCATTTGAACCTTTTTTGTAAATTGAAAAAGATCATTTGAAGGCATGAAGAGCAAGTATAGCTACATTCTCAGCAATGAAAATTAGCTTGTTTAATTTGTCAGGGTCCCTAATCGGGGAGCAGGTTAGGAATCTTCCCCCCAACAGAATGCAGTTGAATAGCCCTGATATAAGATATAATTTAGGAGAATAAATTAGCCTCTAATTTATTCTGTTTCTTTTATTTGCCATTGATTGTCTATGGATAAAAAGCACCACTGCATCATCGATGCAGTGGTGTAAGGCAATGCAATCATACAGTCATACAATGCATGTAAAACCACATATTTTTGGCTTCAACAAGACAAGCACTTTGATGCAGCCCTGGTTTTAAGCATTGGTGAGTCACAACCGACAGCCTGCTGTCAGATTTTGTTTGGCTCTGATTCCAAGTGAACACGCTGGGACTCCTAGCATCAACTTGGCTTGCCCCATTCAAAGCATTCATCCAAGTTCAACTGATGCTGACCCAATCAAGAGGGAATGTGCAAGTCCACCACCATGCAGTAAATACTATCTAAATACGGGATATCATAAGGTGTTATCTTTCCTGTGTGTTTCGATCAGATGTCAACATCAGAAATTATAATTTGGGTTAGAATTACATCAACGAACGGCAACCTTCTAAAGTGAGATCTGTGGCAACCCTTTCTTATCAAGAGACTAAGCGCAAAAATATGTTTGTCACTAATTGTACCGTCATAATCAGGCTACTTAATAGACATTTATGAAGGTGAACTACCTACCCATACAAAATTACATCCCAGAGTATACGTAATACAGCCCTACATGGAAAAATATGAGGGTGAGGAAATGTGCTTCACTGACCTACAGTAGACAAGGTTAATAAAAAACAAAAATAGAAAAAAAAGCCCAATTGATGTTGGTGATGAAGAGAGATTCCTAAGGCTGTTAATGTCAGAAGTAGATTATTCATGAAAAATACCCAACTATCTGGTAAAAATAGAATCAGCTGCCAAATTGAAAAATCACTCTGAAGGGAGGATGATTCTCTGGTGGAAATAGGCTACATTCTTCCTTCCTGGTGACACTCGATTCTCAGTCACAGTTGCCATGGTGACCATCTGAGCCAACAAAGATAATAGCACCTGGCTAGTTTTACATAAGAGTAACTGAAGTTAGAGGCAAGGAATCTGGCCAATTCTAGAACAGAGAGCAGAAGACAAAATCCCTGCTACAATGCCACAAAGACAAAGAAATAACAATTTATTAATACCATCTACATAAACATATTTATGCAGGCACTTACACATGCATATGTATTCCTTCATCTAAACTCTGGAAGTGCAACTTCTTGAAGGGACAGATAATGTTACCACTGCACAGGCAGTCATACACAAACAAGATTTTGATGCTGAAGAAAGAATCACCATCTTTTACAATAGACTTTGTGGGGACACACTTGACCAGGGGAAGATCCTGTGGACTGAACAGGGCACTGACACCACATCAAAGTAAGAGTCCTCAGACAAATACAATTATGCCACAGAAGAACAGTCAGAATGTATTTAAAAGCTGTGATAAGTCATGCTAGCTTAAGCTATTTTACTGGAGCAATTTGGAGCTGGCATGCATAGTGAAGTGTCCTGCCACAAGAAGCGATCCCTCAGAGAGAATCAAGCTAATTAACCTCAAATTACACACATACTGTATATGGCACATATATGCAACACCAAGCAGTGCTGCTATTCTTATCTTCGGTGTTTGGTTTGGTGTAGCAAGTCTGTAAAGAATGATTAGCTTGTTATTCCTAATTTAAAATGGGCACTCAATGGACTCAAATGGGCAATAAATTACACTGTGAATTTATAACCACAGTTTATGGCAATAAACTTTTAATTGTAATTGTTAAGTGTCAACTTTTAATACCATTGAACCACATACTTCACTATCTGCTCTAGACTGTAGTTAGAACCTAGACAGCAGGGTGGAGAAGAGACAAAGAAAACTTTCCCAAAGGAGAGGTTCCAATATCACACATAACACTGATCATCCTCAATCCATTTATATTTGAGTAAATTATAAGGTATCAAGTGGACTCATGCATGTAAAACATGTACTGTAGGCCTATGAGTCAATTTTCTCCAAAAAATATCTTAATGCTTTTATTTACAGTATTGATCTAAATATTGCAAAGAAATTGTAATATGTTTTTGCATAGTTTACTGTACATTTGGATAATTTGTGTGGAAATGGTAATTGAGAGACAAACTACAATTACTCACTTATTAATAAAAGATTTAACTAATTTATCACTCTGGTCAATACAACCTCAACCTTCTTTAAGGAATGCTGCAACATAGACAATAACTGATACTTATAACCCAATATTGGCCTAAAATGAAACTGTTCTTACTCAGCCCTGAAGCTGAGAGATACCCTAAAATGCACTGTTTTGCCTGAACAGACCAATACACAAAACAATAATTGAACAATAGTTATTGATTTCATCATCAAAGACGGCGCCACAAGATTATGGTAAAATTGATTTGAAAAACAATAAAATTAGAAAGTAGCAACAATAATAGGCTCCAGATAACATAATGTCCTTTCACAATTGCATGATCATTACACAATCCTACAGTCATAAATACAATAATTAGTCCAACCCAATAATTAATACAATCATATTCAGAATTATTTGAAAACACATCTTTAAGTCACTGCTAGCAGTGTGACATGAGAACTACACTTGGGAATGTCATGATTTTAATTGCTCTTGATTTAAAATTATTGTTCAGGCCTTATGTGAGTGAAACATCCACGAGCATATCTATCAGCAAATGCCAGTAATGGATAAATTATCACTGGCAATTCAGAGAGTGAGCTCTGAAACAAAGATTCCCCCCTTAGCAATGTGTTCGAGAGCATAACTCCTATTGGTTCAGGGGTTATATTTCTATAAGGCTACTGTGCCATTTAATAATGCTATGCAGACATTTGTTCCAAGTCAGTTAAAAATACATTATTTTCAGATTACGATATAAAGATATTGCAGTAATAATTATGGGATAATTGTGTGAGAAGTATAAGATAGCATGTTTTTTTTTTATGTCACTTCTTATATTCACTAATTGAACTAGAGTAGAGTCACAGAGGAATTTCAAAACACAACAAACCTTTATCGCTTCTTATCGAGTGTAAGAATAAATCAACTATGAGAATCTATTCTGCCGTTGGTCAATATTGACAAAATCTTTTATAAGACATTTACACACAATAAATATTTGAGAAGCAATCATTAGTAATGTAAATAAATACTATAACCAATCAGGTAGAGGCGTTGGTTAGAACAGCTAGTCTACAGCTACTCTATTAAGTTCAGAAAATTGCATTACTTTACTGCAATACAGCCTTAAAGGTGCAGTTTGTAGAATTTGTCCATTTTGCAGAACGGACTTGGCAGAAATGGAATGGAATATAATATTCATAAGTATGTTTTAATTAGTGTATAATCCCATGAAAATAATAATCATTGTAATTTCGTTACCTTAGAATGAGCCGTTTATATCTCCATGGGGGCTGGAGCCCCTTCCACAGAGGCCGCCATGTTGCACCGCCATGTTTCTACAGTAGCCCAGAACGGACAAACCAAACACTGGCCATAAAGAGGAACTTTCGGTTTTTCGCAGCCACTGTAGCTTATCCTACACGGAGGGGAATTAAGTTGGTTGCAATCTGCAACCTCGCCACTAGATGTCGCTCGATTCTAGACACCGCACCTTTAAAATGCTGTGTGGGCTAAGAACGTCCTCACACTTGATCATTTGAAGTGAAAACACTCATACTCATAGTGTAATGCAGGGTATAGTGTCATCTTTACGATTTATATTTTATACTCACCTACCCGCCTGACGCAGATTGAAATGTACAGGACGGTGCACCCACTTCCTCCTCTGCCGTTCCAATCCACGGAGGCAAACGTTGACGCCTTTCAGCGATATTTCTAAATGGAATTCTAAATTGTTAGAATATAGCATTTAAAACATCTAAGATCTGTTTTTATTTTTACTCGTCATATAGACGCATGGGCTTAATTAACTCGGCTTTTGAGACGCTGGAAGGCGTATTTCCCTAACTTCACAAGAGCTAGGCTAGTTGATCCCATCTGCAGCCATGCATTACGCTAACACGGTTAGCAGGACACCCGTCAATATCTGGGTTCTGGAACAAGGATGAAATTCCTCTCAGAAATAAAGAGTATGGTAAGACAAAAAGCTAGAGGTAGCTGGGGAAGCTCCAGTCGGCCCCAGACCTTAGACTTTGACCCACTGCTTAGATTGATGTCGTCGTCAGTTCAACTTTGTCGTCTTTCGATGTTTTTCTCTTGTTTACCCCTAGTTAGGTAGTTTAGTATTGTATTTTTTTAATTTTGACAATTAGGAATAGCTTGGCTGCCTTTATTCTCTAGATAGGGTTGGGATTCGTGGTGGTTGTTTTGGCCGGGCCACCCCGAAGTTGTTTGGCTTCCATCCTGATTTGTTGTATTGTTAAATTTTATAGGTTTGTAGTATGTCCTATTATATTAAAATTATTTTTTTGCCTTAATCGGTTTTCGTATTCCTTTTTTGGGGTTACGGTAATGTGTTACTTCCCCCTTTCCCTCTAGACCCATTTAGGGGTCGTAACATATTTGGGGGCTTGTCCGGGGGCGTTAACGGGACATTTTTGGTTATAGATTTGTGAGCACCATTTAATTTCTTTTTTGGTCCGCTTGTTTCGGGGATGTGCGAGATCGCTCGTAGTAGTGTAGTGTTATTTTCGGCGATAATGGCTTTATTTGACTTAGAAGGGTTTGTACGTAGTTGTTGTACGAAGTTTGACAAAGTGTCGGAAAGATGACCCGTGTTTAATTGCCGGCCACTTCTCCATTTCTGTGACAAAATCTCTTGTCAAACGTGAGTTAAAAGCCGTTGTCCTAGATGGTCTGGTAACGAGAGGCGTCGTCGTCTTACCTGATGAGCAGTCGTCTGACGGTGCAGGTGTGACCGATACTGCCGGGGCAGGGAGGTAGGCCTACGGAGGAAGCCACCCTCCGTGGACCGCCGACTGACACAGCGAAAGTCGATGCAAAGCAAAGTGCAAAGTGCGGGGTGTTGATTTGTGCTGATAATGTTGATTTGGGCTACATGCCGATACAAATAAAGGCATCTTATTCATAAATTTGAGTTATTGTCAAAGTGTCCGTCAGCGAAGACCTGTCAGAAGAAGGCATGATTTTGAATTTAAATAACTGGTCAATTTGAGCTTTAAATACATTCAATGACCAAGTAGGATAATTTGGGTGTGGGGGAGAAAGGGAACACCAGAAGGCTTTTTCCAGACACCTTTCTCTTTTTCTGCCAAACCGTCCGACACGATACATTTCTTCCATTCGCCGACGCTCTCCTCCAGCCGCACGCACACACACGAGTACCAGAGACGAGTGGACGAAACAAACCAATAGTTTTATTGCCATTGTGCATGAACGTTGACACTGCAGGTTATACACTAGAAGTATCATGGAATAAGTGGAGGAACACTCTGCCCTGCCAGTGGTGTGCTCTGGTCGCTCGGGTGCTGGTTTTTCTTATGTCGATTGATGGCTTAAGCAAACAAACAGCCTGCCGATCCAGCACCGTACTTCAAACGAAAAAATAAAATAAACAGACATGACGGATGTGTCGAGGGACAGAGAGTATCCGGGAGGACAACAACACCTTTTTTTTTTTCTTTTTTTTTTTTTCTCTTCTATTATTGCACACATCTACTTTACCAGCGTCACGGGTATGTACGACGCCGGATAAGCTATAACTCTGGATAAGGTGCTGAAATGTAATAAGGAAACCACGACGCTGCGTTTAGAACCTCTTTTAAAGCCACGTATATACAAAACGGGAATGGAGTGTCAATGCAGGAGTTCCACGAGCACACGAGATATCAAAATAATCATTTTACACTTGGGAATGGTAAATGTGTAACAACGCTGCGTAGCCTATAGAGGGTGCTGTTTCTCACAAAGTGAACGTCGGTGAGTGGTTTCGCCTTGATCTCCCCATAACAAACTTTTTAAGACAAATCGCATCA
>OMKR01001284.1:0-10613 GCA_900302355.1 Cyttopsis rosea
GGGCTTCGCCAGTTCACGAGGCGAAATATGAGTTCTGCATGGAGTAGAGCCGGTCGATGGGGTTTCCCACGCGGGCTTGCATGGAGTTGACGTCCGAGGACGCCATGAAGCAGTCGCTGAGGCTGGTTAGAGACGTGTCGCTGTCGATGTCGTGGAACACGGAGTCGTTACCTGCGGGGAGAGCGGAGACGGTCGAGCGATAACTCGTTATTGTTTTGGAGTTACGGGCATCCTTCACAAACGGAAAGGCAGTGTTTCCACGCCGTTAACCAATCAAAATTCCATCTAATGCGAGATTTATGGCGGTGTTGCAAAATTATAATTACAAATAGGCACATTGAGAAATTGCTTTTGTGTGTCATCACAATTGTGAAAACTGTTTTCTTAGATATCATCAAAGCTCACTTTTTGCTGCCCTCGCCGGAACAATTGTGGTCTATGAGGGAGCATGTAAACAAGGGGCATCCTCCTAAAAGATCTGGTTAATAGCAACTGTTTACGCCTTTCATAAAACCACAACATGTTATTTCTCTGGAGGGAATAGTTAACTTTATTACACTCTGGATCTTAATGATAGTGTTGCACAAAATGGGGACAGTGTGATGAGACATATCTTTTAATGGCTTGCCAATATTGTTCTTTTCCCCAACCCAAAGGAGAGTGATGAGACTGGGGATTTGGGTTTGCGCTACCACGAGGAACTAAATGGAGGCAAATTACGAGGAAGTTATGAACTTGAGGAAATGGTCCCTGTGGGACCCGCCGAGGACACCGCTCCAAAGTTGCGATTCCGGTTACATCCGGCGGACTAATACTTGATTGACTGATCCGTTTCTTCCACTTTGTGTTTTCATCGGACAGGAAGGAAAGAGTTTTTCACGCTCTGACTCATCGTTCCTCACAAGCTTTGTCACAAACTCGCCACCTCGACCGCACGCCGTTACCGCCGCTGGAAAACTGTTGTGTATGTTAACAGGGAGCGCCCTCTGAAGTTGCGGACTGGAGCTGTTAACATCCATATTAAATTGATTTTAAAAACAACGCGTTATCTCATGTGGCACGAAAAGCTGCTCATACTCGCTGAGAGCAGCTTAAATCAGAGTGATGTGGTCTGAACACGTGTCCCGCAGTGGAGGCGCTGAGACCCAGATCAAGGGACACTGCGTGTGGATTTCAGGTCTGGCGGAGGGGAGGGGTGTGGGGAGGTGTGGACGCTCACCATATGGGTTCATGTGGTCGCCGGGCATCTGCGGCGGGGTGAGCCCCTGTTGGAAGGGGTCCGTGCTGTAGCCATTCTGGTCCATGGCGACCAGCTGCTGCTGCGGCGGAGCCAGGGGCGTGAAGGAGTTCATCATGCCCTCCATCCTATTGGACATCACTTCTGCGGGAAAGCAAAGCCGACGGTGAAAAAACGGCATAAAATTGCTTCAACCGTGGACTTGGAATGAGACGGCGGCTGGAATGCGTAGGAATGGAGCAAAGGACCGTCGATTCAAATTCGCGTGAGGCTGTTTTAGTAAAGCGCTCCAGTCTACACACACCAGAAAGTATAGTTAAATGTATTTATTTTAGATAGTGTAACATTATGCTTTACATTCTTCTTAGGCCTTCTTAGTGATGCTAGAAACGCTGACTTACGCACATGACACTTGGCTTTCTGAGGAGTCTACATTCTGCAACACGGTAATCGATAACTATGAGGTGGTATTGGCAAGTGGAGGTGGACCTCAGTAGTGCTTGGATGGCCCCGGCGTCTATTATTATGTCAAGCGCAGCCTATTCGTTACTATGGTGGCGAGTGATTCTGCCACAATTCCCTTCAAAAAACATTGCTCTTGGCTGGCAGAGTGGTGAGTGGAACACAGCCCTTGTGGCTTTGTCGCTGGAGCCCAGCCCCCTGTACTTTCCTTTTCAGTGGCGAGGCCTCGTGAAACGATGTCTGCCATTCACTCTGTTTGGCCGCGCCGACTTTTTCCAACTGGAGCGTACAATGCAAAGGGCTCTTGTTTACATCCACTGTATCTAAGGAATGTGTAAATTGGAGTGTATTTGTTTGCTGTATAAACTACTGTTGACTTGACAACAGCGAGGGGAAAGGCAGCCCACGGTATCTTTAAGCCCACCACAGCAGCCGTTTAAGAGTATTGAGATCCAGCCCCGCCCTGGCACACATCCTAGCCGACTACAGATCCAGTCATTGAGGAAAACACCCCGGGACGAATTCACAAAAGGAGTGCAGCTTTTGCGGCCGCTAAACCGGCACAAATAACACAAACAGCAACCGTCTAATTCACAAAGCACCCGCAAACGGTGGAATGCACCGCTAACTGCGCTGCCACGCAAATAGCGTCTCGGTGTGCCGGTGCTATTTGCACGTATTTAAATTTGGTAATATGCATACATTTGGCGCAAATTGGCCCTTTTTTATGCAAATGAGCCTCATTGCAAAAAATGTCCAATTCACAAACACCGCCGCTAATAGCCACACAGAGCTGGTGGTAACTGCATGGACAAGGGGTGTCAGACTTTCCAGTGATCTATAAAACACATATTTTGACATTATTATAATTATTATTACTGTCACAGCTAGGGGCAGTGCTTCCTATAGGCGACATAGACAGCCATCCATCTATTTTAGATGTAGGTTATTTTATTTTACTCTGTTTCCTTATAGAACGAAACAAGCACCGCACGCAATGGGGACAATGGGAATACTGTATATACCCATTTTATTCAGGTAATAAATGAACTGTGTGGGAAGAGTACGTTTTATTATAGATTTACTCATACTATTTAAATGTTTTATAGTCACTGCATATGAACCTAAAAATACGAAGTAAATTCTAATCTAAAAGTATAGCGTGTTTGAATCCGCGCATCTCCACGGATCCACAATCAGACGCAAAACAAGTGCAAATTGCATTCAGCTATAGAACCTTATGGGCGTGTTTGCGCTGCCATATCATTAGCACAATATCTTTTGTGAATCGGACGTTGAGACGGATCAGATAGCGGACACAATTGATGCGCAATTCACGGTGCTATTAGTGGCCGCAATCCATTCTATGTGAATTCGCCCCTTAGAAACAGGGAACACAAAGGATGAACTAGAAAATATTTCGGAGTGGTTGTTTATCAGAAACGTATAATAAAATCTGCGCCCCAGAGAAATGCTACCAACAGTACGATCAACTTCAGCACTTAAGTCATATTTAAATTCTGAAAATGTGACCAGGAGAAAAATGTAGAATAATAATAACTGACATAGCCCCTTAAATAATTGCGTTGAGTATACCTTGGCCGAGTCGTTGAGAGTTCTGTTGTTCTTGTTGTTGCTGCTGTCTTCTTGCCAACTTCTTCATCTGAAAAGAAGGAGTCAAAGTTTTAAGGAACTCCCAAATGCAACATGTGATCTCTTTAATTTAAAAAGGATGCTCCTCGCCGCTCACCCCTGCATGAACTGCGTAAACTTGTATCTGAGTGCGCTTCAACGTCAAATATCAAAGGTTTCCTCAGATAGCGATCAGAGTCGGGAGGGCGTAGACGTTGAACGCAGCGGCGAGGTAGATTTGCAACCCTTTGCACTTAAACTTTATTTTTACGAGAGGAATGCGATGTGATAAGTTTAACACAAAGGGATGGGGGGCGAGTTATTAGCGAGATTCCTCTCCCGCCAGTTTCAAGATGAAACTAAGCTGTTGGCCCTCGGCTCGACCCGCTCGAATGAAAACGGTCCGAGTTGCGCGGGAGCCCTGCACTCACCTTAGCTCTCTGGTTCTGGAACCACACCTGCACCACCCGAACGCTGAGCCCCGTCTCGGCGGCCAGCGTCTCCCTCACCTGAGACACAAAGACAGTCGCTTAACAACACATTGAAATGGTTCTCTGGTGCTCTGTTTTTTAGAAGTGGCACACTTCCCAATTGGCACTTTGCCTCTTTTTATGTTCTTTGATTTTGGCTTGATGTTGAATTAATGAATAAGGTTTTTTGTTTTTTTTCGACCTCTCTGAGGTTACTGCCTCTTCAAAGTCTTGGACAGAGTGCAGAGAGTGTTTTTAGGGCTTAGGCTACGGAGGCAGCTCTGCTCGCTCGGTCATTCTGCGCAGGCGGACTGCGTTACACCACTGTCTCAGTTAACACAGAACAGTACGCTGCTCGCCACTTCAAAGACACGCTCCGAGGTGGGGGTGGGGGGCCTGAATTTGAGAATTTTATTCGTTTAAACTACTGTAAAGGCTCACTCTGCGCATTTAATTTTTCCACGTGTCCATTTTCTGCCTGAAGCGAACCGCGGGATACCGTGGTACTCGGCGTCGCTTTCCCTACGAGTCGGTGGGCGAGCTCACCTTTCTGCACGGTTTGGAGGACACCTCGAAGGAGGCCTTGAAGGCCCGCCTCTGCTGAGTGGTTAGAATGGTGCGTGGTCTCTTGGGTCTCCTGGGATCTTTCCCGTCATCCCCCTTTCCCTGGCCTCCGATGCCTTTCTCCGGCTTGATGTCCAGCTCCTCGTCCTCGCTTTTCTCTGGAGATAGAGAGTAATAGTGTTTTTTTTTTCCACATCAGGACTGGCTAGACCCCTTCGCGCTGTGACAGTCTGGCTGATAAATACGTTTTGCGTTCTTCCCCGCTCCGAGGGATTCGGACACCACAAGTGCATAATCAAAGGAGACACATGTGCTTTTAATAATTTGTTATAAATTTGTTACAAAAAAGAATTTGCCACAGGCGCGATTAGACTTGCAACAGAGGAACGAGGGCAAGAAGAAAACGTGCATTTGTCACTGATCCGGACACAGTGTCACTTCTTATTTATTACACACATCTTTGGCTGATTTACACTAAATCAATCTTTGATAAGAATACTACATCCGCCACAACATGAAAAGGCAGCACATGTACATGTGGGGAATATATCCTCCGTGAGGTTAGAAGAAAATATGAAATTTACGTTTCTCAGCTCAAAATGCTGAATTCTTTTCCACAGATTATTAAATTCTTACTGTCAGTGGCAGGATATTACTATTTTGGGCAATAAACTCTGTCGTTTCATTTTCATGTCTATTATATGATTTGCTATTAAAACAGAAGAATATTGCATATCTGAGCTAGGTTGTTGGATTCAAAAAAAATTCTAATTAATTGTTTTCTGCTCTTAGATATATAAAACATAAACCCTATATATAACAAAGAATATATATGTATATATATATCTGTGTATACTGTATCTGTATATGTATATACAGTATATATAAATGTAGTTTTATGCTGATACACAATAAAATCTTCCTCAGATAAGTACATATACTGTAAATTTATGCAGTGTTCTATTATTTTCACCCTTTTTGACAGTAAAAAGCTTTAAATTGGGGTTTTCGGCCAATATTCATCAGAGAAAACTAACCAATAACATTAACGTACATGATATTTGAGTATTAATAAAATGTATAGTTAAATTTATGTTTTTTTATTTCAAAATGTTCTCAGGCTAATAATAATAAATAAGGTGATTATCTTCCAACATGAGTTGTGTAGGGCTGAAACATGCCTCCTCAAAGCAGAACCAGCAGCATTGCCAATGAGGCCTAATGATGTGTGGTTCTGTTGGGACGGATGTGTACGTGATGGATTCATGTCTCCTGTCATCTGGTTCTTGTATGTCCCTACATTTCTCCACTGTAAACCTACATTTCATCTGCCACATGCCGAGGTTAACCTCCGCTCATGTCGACATTTTCTCCATTTTGAATTTTGGAGCCATGCACAAAGACATGCCTCTGCGATGCACCGGGACACGAGCAAACGAGGGAGCAAGGCAAATATTCCCATAAGTTGACAAAAGTTGACACAGGCACAGATGTATTTGACAAATTCCCTGCTTTTGTGCACGTTTAAATGTGAGCCAGATGGTAGCGAACAGTGAGGTTTGGCGAGATGCCTCATTGTGTGCGTGGAGGCTATAGGCGAGGAACACTAAAGCTGATAAGAGCAGCGCCGCAGCTTGGCTTTCTGCAGAAAGACCCCCAAATCCCTCTGTCACTCACCATGATGCACTGATTTAATTCTTTCCAGCACTAGACCCTGCCCACGCATGGATAGTCATTAATACAGTGTGGCCTGGCTTCGTCCTGTTTCCACTTCCTACTGTATATCATAGGCCCACGCTCGCTGCCTGAATAAAAGTATGACAAAATTGGCCGCTAAAAAGGCAACAGCTGTGGAAGCGTAGAAGATCTGCACTGCTGCTCGAAACTCGTGTTTAATGTAATTACTTCTTCATTATCGTTCTGCACACAGTGACAATGCTCAGTGAACTGAAACTGGAAATGGGCTGCATTGGGCGCGGTAGGGGTAATATGAGATGGATTCAGAACAGAGCTGTGGCAGCGCACTTCTAGAATGGCTATACGACTGTAGGGATAACACAGCGAACAGCGTGCAACACTTGGGTGCCATACTACAGTAGCACCAGGGTGCTGGCGTCTCACAGCGGTGCGAGGGGAGCTTACCTGAGTCTGAGTCATCGGGGCTGAGCAGGTCCTTCTCTCTCTCGTAGTCGACCTTGCACAGCAGCTGGCCCTCCTTCAGGACAAACTCGTCGCCTTTCCTCAGCTGGCGGTCGCACACGCAGCAGCAGAAGCAGTTCAGGTGGTAGACACACTCCAGGGCGCGCATCACAAATTCCGTGGGAGCGATCTTCTCCATGCACCCGCTGCACTTGGTGGCAAACAATCTACAGAATGCGAGAGGGAGAGAGAAAGAGAGAGAGAGAGCTGTTGAAGGCAGTGGCACACAGGTTATCTCTCTCGTGCAGTGAGCTGTACTACCTCTAATGACCTGGGCTGTGTCCTGGTCCGATCCCCTCGCCTTGCTCGACTTACCATACCCGGGGGGAGGGGGGGTGATTAAGAGTCAAGGTGATAAGGCATTGTGGCTGGCTGATCCTCCATCCAAGGAGGTGACTCCTTTGACAGTAGCTCATCTGTTAAACTGCCCAGGGTGGATGCAGCCCCACAGCATTTTAAATGAACTCGGTCACAGGCACCGAAAACTCCCCTTAGATCTTAAATAAAAAATGTTTGATCGTTGTGTCCCAGTGCAAAGAATACATTACGAGATGGCCAAACCCTAAAGGAACCCCAATCAAGCGATTTCGCTACCACGTGCACATTTCTTTTACATTGGTAATATTTTATTCTACAACCATCAGATAGCATATCTGTGAATGCTGATGATGATTCATTGCCTACTACTGGGCTGCCTTGTGGTCTGTTCATATCTTATCTTACAGTCTAATATCGCTCCACTCTATGGTGCGGCACAGCCTCCACCACCGTTTCCAGACAATACCTCCATCTTCCTTTATATCCTTTCAGGAAGATGTTTGCATTGTTTTATTGGTGGCTGAGAGGCATTTAATTTGTTCTCTGTTGTTCAGAAGAAGCCACATTAAATGGAGCAAGAAGTCGGGGAGTGTGGTTGATCTTGTCCAGCCGTAAAGCTGGATTTATTAGTGGCCTCTTTGTTTGCCCCGGTCTGGAAGACAGCTGGCAACCGCCTATCTATTTGTGGTGAACATCTATTTCATTGTGCAAGGCAGGGAGGCAGAGGGAGCAGCAGTTGACATCATCTGCTGGTTTGAGACAGGGGTGAGCGATAGTGATGAATATAATGTGTAAATATGAGTAGAGGGAAACCAAAGGCTGGCTTTGTTATGGTAATATCGTTGTAGGTGCTGATTGAGTACTGATAGGGTGTGTGTGTGTCTGTTTGTGCTGTTGCACGTGCAGGGGTGTGTTCGCTGGAGTGCACAAGTGCCTGTGACTGTGGCACAAAGCTAAGTAAAGCAGCTGTATGCATTTTGGAAACAAGATAGAGTGCATTTGTTGCTGTCTGTAAGGATTCCTAAAATAATGGATTCTTGGCCGTCAGAATCCGGTCAACAAAACATTGGTACAAGCCAAATCTCATTGGTAAATGTCCTCGTTTTTTAGTTATTTGACTGAATTCCAGTTGGTTATTTATCATACACAATCAAGAATTGAATCTAATGAGCGGTGCAGGAAACAACGGCCCTAGTCTCTTATTTTCATTTTAATAATCGTGCAACAATAAAAACAACAGAGACATCAAAACTGGCAGTTGCAGGCCTCATGAAATCCTTTAATCTTTCATTTATTACGATAAGTTAAGGAGATTATTATCCAACTTTGGAACAAAACCTCAAGGATAATCCCTTGGAAAAGAAATTTTGGCACGTTTTTCAAACAAACTGAGTTCCTGTTTAACTAACCTGCCAACCTGGGCTTAGCTCGTAACCAATTCACCAACTATGGTCACTGTAGTAGTACAACATTAGGAAATACTATAAATACTATGTCAAAAAATCTTTCACGTCGAGTCCTACCAGTTAAGAATAATTTACAATTCACCAACTGCAATTGTCTCAGATTTTCCAAAAGATTACCATGTTGGACGCTAGGATTTCACGAAAGTGGTGATGAATCTGTCAAGGCCGGTTCCCAGCTATAACTCATGTTTAGCTAATGATTGGCGGCTTAGCCTAAGAAAGAGACAGAAAAGCTGAGGAAATGACTTGTTAGCATGGTTTTGATATGTCCAGGATTCTGCATTCACCTACGACCGCTCTCTCAAATCTTCTCATCCAGATGAAAACATTCTCATTCAGCCCCAGTCCCTTTCTTCCTTTTCCTTGCCGAGGCTAATCTTGTAAGCCATTATTTTTCTATTTCCCCTCTCTGTCACTTTGCATTATTTTTGCTGCTGTAATTCCTATTTGTCCCTTCTGGAATCTTCCTGTCCTGCTTTGTCCTCCCGTCTAATCCGGACTTTCTGCCTGTTTTCAGTCCCCGGTCCCCATTCTCAGTGGGGTTCAGATGGAATAGCCATGCATGACGCCCCTTCTATGGCAACCACACCTCCACAGGAAGGCAACGGCGACTTTTCGGATGGGCAGAGAGAGCCTTTGAGAAGCTGGCAGCAGAAGTAAATCCTTCTCTAAGGAACAAGGAGAATTAGCAGGGAGCAGTGGACTAGGGATTTAACCCTACCCCTCTCCTTTGAAAGGCACAGTCAGTCCCACTCCCGCGGCTACCCACAATCAAACAGGAGGAGGGGTGGGGAGGTGGCAATGGGGAGAGGAGAGCACAACTCCCTGAATGACACAAGCAGTGGATTGTGGAGGAGCCTAATCCCACTTTAATACCTTTCCAAGTTCAGCTGCTAAAGAATGCTCTTTAAAACAACACCACTGTGTGAGCAGTGAAGGTTGACCATGGGGGAGGCACGCCATTCAACCTCCACAACATTACCTGATTAGTGGATTGAGGCCCAGACCACTGGGCCAGCATGCCGGCAGCGGACAGCAGAGAAGGTGTAAATGATGATTATACACTGATAGTTATAAATAAACCCAAGTTAATAAACACATCAACAACGTGGCCTATCGCGACTCCAGGGATAACATTAGCCGGACAGAAGACGGCAGACTGCTCTGCGCAAAGCTCCGCTGGGATATTACCAAAGAGATGAAGGAGATCAAATCGAGACTCAGGTTTGATGTTATTGAGGGGACTTTGTGTCACTCTCTGCTTCTGCTTTTATTTTTTTGCTTTCTGATCCCAGCGACCCATCACACGCAGACCTGTATCCGCGTAAGAGACCTGAAGTGTTTCAAGCCACTTGTGTAACACGACTCCCGTTGAGGCAGGACCGGGTCAACATTGGGTGGGATCAGCGCCTACGCTTGTCTGGGACAGAGGAAAAGAAGTCTGTAAAGAGAGGACCACCAGCGTGAAACTCGTGTACTAGCTTTCGCTTTTCTCCTCCCACACCTGAGCGCACAGATCAAGTGATGCGACCCTCCTGTGTGGATCAATGGCCGCATCTCAAGCAGGGAAGTGTCAATATTTGCCCAGGCCTCCCCGGAACCGGACTCATAAATAAAAAAAGAGCCCGTCTCAGCACATACCTTTCTCCCAAATGAATCATTATGTCCTTGTTTTTAATCCCATATTCACATAATCCCTTGTCCGTTCCCCTGAACCTTAAATCCTGTCTCCTTCTCATTGACACACACTGTTCAGGGTCCCAAGACACTTACCTACACTTCCAATTTCTGGTGATACAAAACAGCATACTGTAGATACAAGTAAAACTTGTCAAGTCAGACATGTCAAGTATACTGTTTTGACAATAAATAAATGTCTCTGTCTGCACCTCTCTCTTGCCTGCGCTCAAGGCTCTTTGAATAAGTATGCACCTTCCCTTTGAAAACATTATCGGCAACTTAAAGTGTGACAATGTCTTAAACTCCCACCATATGTTGCCAATGATTTCTCTCTGCAGACTTTTAATGCTTCTGCCTTAGTGATAAGGATCAGAAAGACTGTGTGGGATAAAAGGGAAACTCAGAGGGGTGAGAACGCGAGAGAGAGAGGGAGAGAGAGAGACAGACAGAGAGAATGGATCGGGGGCCAGTGAAGGAGTGGATTGTGGCGCCTGATAATCAGGCTACATTTAGAAAAACATGCTCTGATCTAACCTACTCCACTTAGCTTTTGAACAACACAAAAATGCCACGACACGTATAAGG
>OMKR01001285.1:9314-19706 GCA_900302355.1 Cyttopsis rosea
GGTGCAGCTACTAATCCCACATAATTGAGCATTGGAATGGCCATCATTAGGCATGATTATAATGTTTAAAGCTCCTTTACACTCAAAATATTAATAATTTTATGACGTGCAATTAAAAATAAAATGTTTATTACCTTTTAATTGATAGAAAAGATTAGACAGACAGTGTCAAGCTGCATCTCAAATGATTCCTTAGGGTCTCAGCTTTCTGAAGGTGTAAGGCACTTGTATGTGGCACCAACTGCTGACCCACACCACCCCCTCAAACTCCAACCCCTCCACCTCACTCGGAACCCACCCGGTCCTGAAACTTAAGAGCTTTAAAAAAACAGGTTAAATCTTCTTTCAAAAATGGGTACAATGAACAGTTAAAAATTATGGAAACAGAAGGAGTGACACACACAGAACACTGACAAAGCCTTTGTACAACCTTATACATTGTTGAGACAGTTGGAAAAGGGACAGGCGATAGCAGGGTATCACCCAGATTTGAACAACATTGTGTATATTTACAATATTAGATTCTAAATGAATAGAAAAATAATGTGTCAAAGCATTGTTGGCCAAAACATTGCCAGGTGTCGAACAAAGAAAGGAGCTGCTCTTGTGGCATGAAGACAAATATTTCGCAGTATAAATAATTGATAATGTCAATCAGAATCTGGGCCAACTGACAAGCCATGTTCACATAAAACATCGACTTACGTTGTCTTTTGTATTTAAAAGAAAAAAATCTCTTTATCTGGCTTCATGTGTCAAGATCTGGATAGAAATTATTAATATATATTTTTTAGCATACGTTAGGGAATATTTACAGTACCAAAGGCTGGAACTGGTTTCTAAGATTTAACAAAGGGTTAAATGTTAAAATGAGGACATTGCCTTTTATCTGATGCTGTGGCTATCATTATAAAATATTAATGTTATTGAAAAAGAGGTGAAAGCAGGTGAAAGTCTGGGTAGAGCAGTGCCGTGCACAGACATTTTGGGGGACAGGTGCTCAAGCAAAAAGAAAAGGGCACCCCTCTCATAATTCTTCATAAAAAATAAAGTTACATACAGTAGCATTTCTTTTACAGGGATGATGGTCTTTATTCACTATTTCTAAATTTATCACAAGAACAGGAAACAACAAAGAAAACAATGCCAAATTGTGCATGCTTTAGTGGTCTAAAAAATAAATAACCATTCAACCAATCTAACCTCCAAACTACAAAGTAGGCCTATGTTATGTTGCAACAATTAGGCTGAGTGCGTTCTGCTCTCCTCCCCTCTCCTTGTTTTCTTCTCCTCTCCTTTCCAGTATCTTGTTCTCAATATTTACTAAAATATAAGGTAATCTTATTCAAACTCAAACTGAAAAGTGACAAAAACAACAACTAAATCACATGCCCACATTTTCTTTATTATTTACCGTGACAGAAAAGCCAAGTCATTTTTGCCAGACAGAGACTGATGCCTTCTTTGAACCGTCTCAGTCTGACACACACACGCACTGGTCTGGCCGGGTTGCCAGTTTTGCAGAAAATACGTACACTACGTAATAATACTATAATCTATCTCAATGTAAAAACAGTCTTACCGTCATTATGAATTTTAATACCAACTGGCAGATATTAGAATAGGATATAAAAGAATACAATAAATTCCTCATTATTTCATTCATTTGGTCATCTCCACAGTGTGTACATAAACCAAGGGATCAGGAACACACAAACACACACGCACACACACACACACACGCACATACAGAGACACATTCAGACATAAACACACATTCAGACACACACACAGGCGCACACACAGAGGCACACACAAACAAACACATGCACACACACGGACACACACGGACACACTCTCTCCTCACACACAATAACTCTCTTCGGTGAGGAAGTGCGCACATTTTGCGTACGGGTACAGGTTTCATATTTCCATTGTACAATAATTCACACAAACGAGTCAATGCACGAATTGACAAATAAATAAAGAAAATGTTAAACAAATCAATTTCTATGCAATGGCAGCAGACTCCGAGAGAGCGGACGTGTCTGGTTCAGAGCTCTACCTTGTGCTGAAAACGACGAGCAATGGGTGGGCAGTGGACGACTTTGGAGGTGGGCTGTAGGCTGCCCACCCAATCTTAAGTTAGAAACAGTACTGGTATTTTCTGTGCAATTTTTCCATTGGCTGAACAAATATTTTTCTTAACTTTTAATTGGGTGGACAAGATGCATGTTTGGGTGCGCTGAGCCCACCCCTGCCATCCCCTACCTTGGTTGTTGGGCATTACAACACACTTTTACTTGAGAATTGATTCTTAATTTAAAAATAAAAATAATAAAATTTGAAAATGAAAGGTCAAAAAGGGCACTCATCTAGTCAGAGGCCAAAAGGGCAGGTGCTTGAGCACCACCTGGGGTCTATCTGTGCACGTACCTAGAGCTTACTAAGTTTTATAACTAGTAAGTCCAAACATTTTATTATATATGGCTAGAATTTGTTATTTCTGTATAGGATAATGAATAATTTCTATAACACATCTCTGAGTGATAATGTGATGGAAACAGTTGGCAGGTTAAATAGTGCTTACAGGACGTTGGCAGAAACAAACATTCAGTCTTTTAAACATAACCATATAAATTAATATCCACTCAGCCACACAAATTGAGGGTAAATGGGCGCTCCACTTGACAGCCAGACATTCCTTCTCCACGCTGCTATACTTTGCTTAACGCTGGCAAATGCTTTCAGAAAATGTACAGCACCATGCATCCAACGGCGTTGGTGACTGTGTGACTGTTCCCATTACCTGTGGTGCAATTACAGTAACTACATCTAAAACAGGAGGGAGGGAGAGCACAGGGGGATGGAGCACAGAGGGACACAAAGCGTGCTGATTGCTGGCGCGCCGATCAAGACTCACACATTGTGCGGCGCACTAGGCGACTGCCTATGTCGCCTGTAGGAAGCGCTGCCACTGGTTACACTCATCAATCACTCCCATGTCCACCATGTCCGTGAACTTTGCCCTAACACTTTTCTTTTGTGCTCAGGCAAGCGATAGGTGCATGAATATATACCCCTGGGGACATTACTATGTTGTGGTGAATAAGGGTGGTGTGCCCTGCCATGGAAAACATTGGCAACATTTGCAACGCTGTTGCACTTCGGCAACTTCTGCTCTCTGGCCCCATGAGAGTTGGTCATCACAACGGACTAGGTGAGATGATTGGACTTTGGGATTGCTATTGGTCCCAACTCATCTCTCAATACCCGTTGTTGTCAGAGTTGGTGAGTAATTTGGAGCTAGACGTGGGAAGTAATACCAGGATCTTATCTCCTCATAAAAATTGTCTGAGATGAGCCCCTCTATCACACATGCACCGCTGCTGCTTCTGCACCTGGAGAAAATTCTCAGGTCACAATTGCCCAAATGTGTGGTGTTTTGCTCTCAGGTTCAGGTCATATTGAATATCATTCTTACTTGTGCTGACCTCCCTCCCAATTTTCCTTAAGCAGGTCCAGCATGCCCAAGAGTTTTCTACCAACCAGAAGCTCAAAGTGAGAAAATTAAGGGTAGGCCTGGGGAAACAACCATCATTAGCCCAATTTTGGCAATCATCAACAAACTGACAAATCGTATTCTTCAGCATTTTATTGAACCCTTCCTTCCTAAAGGCTGAGCGTAGGGTGTCATCATGAGGCTCACGAGGCTCAAATCTTCAAGTGGGAAATTCTACCACAGCATCGGACGACCCCTCCTCACCACTGAATGATTTCAACCAAGATTTAAATCAGGAGACTAGGCAAATGTGAGCGGTAATGAATCACATTAACAAGTGGATCTGGAATTTTAGTGCTTAGCAACAATGTAGGTAATGTGTAGCTAATTAAAACAAAACAGCCGATGATGACAAACCAAGATTCCTTCAACGCAAATGCAAATTGTTTTTACTGATGAGTCCTGTCATCCAGGTGGAAATCCTTGAATGGTCGCTTATGTCAGAAGTTGAACGGCTGTTTTCTTTCTGGAAACCTTGCTGTAACATAGCCCACTTCTCCACTCAGTAGAAATCCAGGTGACAAGGAACAGCGAAACACAGAGCTGGCGTTGTTATTGTGTAATAACAAAATAATTTTTTTTCTGTTTGGCTCCATTACTGAATTATAATACCACTGTCAATTCATTTTTTTTCAAGAAACTAAATTATTTCGGTTCATCCACCTGAAAAGGCTTCTTTCAGTTAAAGGACCTCAAATTTATATCAGAGTTTAATGTTTTGGATCAACAGGATTAAAGTTAATCCTGGTTTTAAGTTAAAAAAAACTACAGTTAGTGCAAGTTCGGTTTAAAAGTTAAACCTTGTAAACCCACCCTAACTTAATATCGACTTGGCTAGCAGATAAAAGCAACGTCACCCAGTGTAGGTACCAGATATGCTTGGCCTGGCAGATTGGCTCAGGGTCCTGCGATTACAGATGACGTGAGATGATGTTAATGTTCAAGTTGAATCGTTGTTTTACAGATGTTGTGTTCAGCACAGAATTAAATAAAGAATTTAAAAAATATAAATAATCTTGGGTACAGATGGATCACTGTCTACATTAAATGTATTATACATAATATACAAAAAAATTATATATATGGTAAATGGGGTGCATTTATATAGCGCTTTTCTAGCCGTGGCGGCAGCCGTCAATGCACACACCAGCTCAACGAGAGCAGTTAGGAGGTTAACAAACAATCGCACAATAATATTGCTCATTTCAATGGTAGTCTGCGGCGCGAACACACGGCTTCTGTACACTTTCGGACGTACAGCCATTCATAATGTGTGACGGCGTGACGTCATCTGTAATTGTAGGACCTCCAGCCGATCTACCAGGCTGAGCACATCTGATACCTACACTGATTCTGGTGATGGAGCCCAGCTTCATTAGTCAGGTTTCCATCCAAATGTATCGAAAATTTTAACCAAATTTCAGAAAATAGGCAAAAGAAAATGTGAATTTATACGCGTTTCCATCCACTACTGTTGAGGGAAACATCAGGCTGATTGACTGGAGAGTGTCCCCATTTGTTTCATTTCAAAGCACAGGGCACGGCACGGGGATGCACAGTGGAGCGCAGATCATGCTCTGGTGCGCTAATGCGGCTGCCCCATCGCAAGACAGATGAATAGATCTGGGGCTATTTTTTTTATTAGGGCCTGAGCCCGTACCGGGCGAAGCCCTATTGTATCTGTAGGAATTATTAGGGCCTGAGCCCGTACCGGGCGAAGCCCTATTGTATCTGTAGGAATTATTAGGGCCTGAGCCCGTACCGGGCGAAGCCCTATTGGATTTGTAGGAATTATTTATTTATTTCTTCTCCAAAAAGAATGGCCTTTTGGTCCCCCTAAACGTGCCCCAAAAGTCACAAAATTTTGCACGCAAGCCAGACCTGGTGAAATTTTTTATATTTTATCATTTGCATTAATGGGCGTGGCAAAATGGCTCTCTAGCGCCCCCTAGCGCCCCCTAAAATATGGCGCCCCTCGCCCCAGATTGACATAGACACACCAAATTTGCTACACATGTACAACATGTCAAGACGCACCAAAAAGTCTCTTGGACCAATACCCTACCACCAACAGGAAGTCGGCCATCTTGAATCACATGACCGATTTCTCGCCATTTCCACACTTCGTATTTGAACGAACTAGTCCTAGGGATCTTATCGCACCCACTTCTAATTCGCACACAATCATCTTCAGACATTGGAGATGAAAAGTTATCAAAAGCTTTTCCCTACGTTATTCCTGGTTGCCGTGACGACGCGGCCAATTTCGACGCTTCGCCATCAAACACAAAGTTGCTATAACTTCAGCATACTTTGTCCAATCTGCACCAAATTTCTCTTGCTTCATCAGTGACCCGCCCTGAACACATCTACACAGCACTGTCGCAAACATCATCCAATTTACATGAAATTCACATGGTGTGGTGTACACATGATGGCGCGAGGGCCCGTTCATCGCTGCTTGCAGCTTTAATTATTATTATTATTGTTATTTTTATTATTATCATCAACATCATCCTTTGGATTGGATTCATGAAATGGGCCCAATTTGAAGAAAAAAAAACCTCTCAAACATGGATATCTGAAACATACTGAATCTCTCTTTCAAAAAGGACACTGAGGAGAGGCCTTAAGTTATTGTCACAACAACGTATGGAATTTAACACAATATCAATACTAGGGCCGTCACAATCATATATATATAGATACAAGTTTTAGAAGAACAACTACGATTCAGAATTAAATTGTCTTTTTTGTTACTTTTCCTGCCACTACCATAAGCTTATAACAGTGTAATAAAGTGCATATCGCTCTTGAAGAAGAGACATTTCATCCAGAACATTTGAACGTGAACATGTGGGGAGATGGTTCATTTGCCGTAACCCAACAGATGGAAATGCACCTAACTCACATTCTATGTGTTGCAACATTAAAAAAGGGGGAATTACAAAGAAATAACCCTGCAACAGTTCCGTAGACAGCGTAGTTCTGGCGTCCCCGAAGCCTTTGGACGGCGCCAGCCTCTTAAAATCACTCAGGCTTTTTTACGGTCAAACCTGTTCCAAATGCAACATTTGCTTGGTCTTGACCTTCCCTGAAGCACCCGTTGAAATCTGTCCCAAGATCGCAGTGCGTGGTCGTGAATTCTGCGCCAACGAAATAAATGACAGCTAGAGAAACCCAAGAAAAATGGATGAGTTTGCTGTTCATCCGGTTGAGTCCGGTGGGGGTTTGCGCGGACGCTGCCTCGTTGCGGGACGGACAGACGCTGGATCGTGGTTGGCGGTTTATTTACACACGCACACGCACACACACACACATACAGCTGTGCACTGCCGCCCACGCTCGGTTTAGCTGCTATCAAGCCAAGTGTGTTAAAGTCAGCTCTCTGCATGAGTACAATGTGGTTCTTAATCATCTTCCAATTACGCTACTTTCGCACAACGCTCTGTGTCATTTTATTTTTTTATTACTTAAATGCCACTATCATAGCGATGCAGTACACATACACCTTCTGAATAAGAGCCTTTTATTGGCATTTAAAATCAGAACATAACAATTTGGGTAGACTGTTCATTTGCCTCAACCCGACCGCATGCAACATTTTATGTTTCAGGTCATAATTTTACATGGGCTTAAATTTCCCCTGAAATTTTGATGAATTCAACTAATTATGGAGTGCAGAGATTTCACAAAATGATAATTGCTCAGATAATTGCGAATTCATTGTAAATTAATTGTGGTAAAGAACTTCAGACCCAATTTATGGGTTGGACATCGGGAATTCAGGATTCAAGTCATTCTGAAGTGAATTGCAATCCAATAAATGTGGGTTAACCACGGTCCCACCATTCCCAAATGCTGCTGTGCGTCAAAATACTTAACAACATGAATGGAGAGGTGACAGAATAAAATAGAATAATAAATAATAAATAAATAAATAACAAAGCCCGAAATCTGAATGCCCTCCTCTGAGACCGATGACCCGTCGGGGTTCCAGCCCTTCCTGTGGAGAGGAAAAATGACTTTCCTTTTCAGTTTGCTTAGCTCTGTGATTGGCATCCGTGTCTATGTTGATTGGTCCGGCCCCCGTGTTTCCATATCAACATGCGTCCGAACGAAGGGGTCCAGGAAAGTGGCGGGATGGCAGCCTCAGAAGACCTTTGAGGCTCCTAGAAGGTGAATATGTAGTGCTTTATTGATTTGTACGGCACATTTCATAGACAAGAGCAAGTCAAAGTGCTTTACAGAAAGGCATGAGAAAAAAAATAAATAAATAAAATAAAAGCATAGTCAAATTGAAGGGCAATTTGAAACTCTACATACCTACAGGACTCAAACCCAATGGATTAATGTAATTCGGATTACTGCCATTAGCAGTACCACAGTAACACTCAGCTGATTTTAACACTTGTATCTGAATCACAGACAATGGGACGCCATTGGGAATCCATTGGGATTCCATTGGCATTGGGTCTCCGCTGGATCGCGACTGGATCTCTACTGGGATTCCGTTGGGACTCCATTGGGTCTCCATTGGGACTCCGTTGGGACTCTGTTGGGACTCTACTGGATCTCTTCTGGATCTCTACTGGATCTCTACTGGGATTCCATTGGGATTCCATTGGGTCTCCACTGGGACTCCATTGGGACTCCATTGGACTCTACTGGGACTCCATTGGGACTCCATTGGACTCCATTGGGATCAAAGTCTAAACAGATCCTACCTTTATGATCCCACTCCCAATTCTGGAAAAAATAAATAAATTGGAGGTTACACTCTACAGGAAATGAAGCTTCCTGTAGGGGTAATTTGCGTTTCAAATTAGAAGTGCTCATTTGTAGCCCGTCGCAGTGACCCACGTGGAGGGTATTTTTCTGGAGATTCAGGCAGCTGGTCGTGGCCTCAGAGAATTTTGGGGAGGAGGCGTGTCGCTTTCCGCCCGGGTTGGCGGAATTACAGTGGGGGAGATAATGCCGCCGGATCAGAACTGCTCGCTCTGCGTCTCTCTCCTTCTCTCCCTCTTCTCCGTCTCTGACAGCAGCATTCAACGATGACAGCTGTAAATCGAAAAAGATCTCTTTCTCTCTCCCCTACCTCTTTTCTCTGTATGACTTCCCAACATCTCTCTCTCTCTTTCTTTCTCACTCCATGAATCTGTTATTTTTTCTTTAAACTGAGTCAGATTCCGGCTGGCGGTTGCATATTGATGCCTCCCGCTCACTGCCTTTTCATTCGAGATGGCATCCTATCTGTCAATTTGAGTTTTTTTTTATTTATTTATGAAGATGTCGCTCATCGCGGCGACTATTTTCCTGCCACCGTCCGCTGTCCCCATCCCTGTCCTTGGGTGTGCTCAGTCACCGGTTGGCTTCCTAATAAAATAGAAGTCAGGAGAGCTTCGCTCACGTGTGCAGGCTTTTACGCCCCCGCACATCCCCCTTTCGCGATTGAAGTGGGATTTATTATGTGGAATCCTTAAGGGATCTCAGCTTTAACTTGGATTCACCTCTGGTCAGTCTATTCCACTGCTGCTTTCTCCACGCTGGCTGGATTAATTTACCTGCCTTTGTGCTGCTGACTTGCTGATATACAATATATATGTACCGGTATACTGTGTGAATATATATGCTGTATATATATATATATATATATATCAGGGGTGGGCTGATTGATCGGATGAAACGACTGTCTGTTACGGATATTGTGTTTTGTCCGATTAGGATTTTGTCCGATCATTTTGAGTTTATATCCGGGATCGGAGAAATCCTGTTCTCATTGGGTATCTCTGCCGTACGTCATGACAAATACATTGCTTGATCTGATCACGCTCACATGATAGGACAACTGCACATACGGTCCCTCCCATAGATAGAAACGTAGATACAATGTTTGCAATTTGACGTGCGTCTGCATGGTCACCATATTCGGCCAGTCAAAAACCGCTAGTAAACAAATACAATGTGTCCTGAGAGATGCCGACTTCTCTACAAAATTGACTGTAACTCGTTAAATTCTGAAATTTATCTTTCATGAAATTTAGTTCACAATTAAGCGAGTTACAGTCGATTTTGTATTTGTATTAGTCTGCATCTCTTAATACACATTGTATCTGTTTACTAGCGGATCTTGACTGTACCAATATGCCGGCTATGCACAGACGCATAGCTGCTCCCCTAAGCTATGTGGCAAATCAGTGGCAGAACTGCTGCACGGCAATATTTAGGGCAAAATTTTAGGTTATCTGCACTTGGGAGCGAGTGTAAACAAATGATGGAGGGACATGGCGTTTTGGAAATTACTCATTGGATGGATCAAAGTTCAAAGTTCAAAGTTCAAAGTGTTTTATTTGTCAAATGTACAGTACAACACAAGGCCATTCTGGACAATGAAATTCTTGTGGTAAGGTAAGCAACAACTACGTAGTAGCACAAACAGATAAGACTTTAAGTACAACCGTACAAGTAGAGGTCACATATAAGGGCATGAGGTCGAAGTAAAGGGCAGGGGTAACATATGTGTACACGACAAATGAGATTTAAAAAATAACCTAAAACTAGAAAGGTACTCAAGACTATTGCACATTATAAATATAAATATAAAGTGAAGGAGTGCCGGTGGATATGTACATTTAGTTGTGGTGATGTGCATTAATTTAATTTACATAGGAGACTAGAGATGTTGCAGGTTAAGAAGCCTGATGGCCTGTGGGTAAAAACTGTTTGTGAGACTGGTAGTCCATGCCCGGATGCTCCGGTAACGTTTACCAGACGGCAGCAGCGTAAACAGTCCATAGCCTGGATGGCTGTAGTCCTTAATGATTTTCCGT